>JAJMAB010000024.1:0-25580 GCA_030564825.1 Ogataea sithepensis | reverse complement strand
GCTACATTTACGTCTTCTTCATCCACCTCCTCCTCTTTTCAGATACAACAGCCACGCAGAAAGAAGTCTGTTTTCACAACATCTTCTTCTCCTTACGCAAGAAGGAAGTCATTCTTGTCCAAATCGATGCTTGAGAACGATGACTTTCAAACGTACGAGTTGTCATCATATGATTTCACCACTACTTTTTCCTCGTCTGCTCCAACGTCAGTAGTAACTTCTACATCTATCACATCAGGCACATCATCGGCAACCTCGGATACACCGGCTGCTACGAAGCCGGTTATCACCAGAACAAGAATCCCTTCGTTTTCAATAAATTTAACACAGTCACAAGGATTTATATGGAATCAGGATCTTTTTGCTACATCGTATCAGCAGATGCGGGCCGGATTGAACCCAGACGAATTTTTACAAGGATCTAAAAGTATAGAGGTTGTCGATATCACCGTTGAAGAGGATGATGATGACGAAGAATCTGGAAACGTGGGTCACAAAGTGGTAGCTGGTGCCACCGATAAACCAACATCGACCGAACGCACACCGAACAGCGGTGCTTGTAATGACAATTATGACGATGACGACAATGATATGAAGGATTATAGTCAACGCAAACATACAAACAACGATAATGATGACGATGATGTTATTTTCCACTGGAACTATTAAATGGGAGGGCAGTGGGTTACATTACTCTGGGGTTTATTGGCTGGCTTTTTTAAATTTTGTTTTTGGTATTTTTGTATTTTCATGATCTTTAACTTTTCTTCCTATTTTACGTACCTCTATATCTATAAATAAATTTATCCCCTTGCTTCCCTGCTTTGGTTTCTTTGCTCCTTACTCCACAAAGTCGGATCGGATCTTGGTGCCACTTCAGAATTTCAACCCATCTACGCAGCTTATTCTAATAATAATAATACATTGCAAGACTATTCTATACAACTTGAAGGCGTAAAAAGCTCATAACCTGTCGGTACAAACATGGCAACAGCTGCCAGTCCAGACCCAACAAACGAGTTATTGTTGCCATAAATTTATGACATACATAAATTCATTATTATTACTTGCACGCCTTGTCGGGCCGACATGTCTGGGAGTCCGGGAAATTAGGCTGCTGCTGCTGTAATCATTACATAATATATTATACATCTTTCTGTTTCTGTTTTTACCCGGCCTTCAGCCGTCGATTTTTCGCTGTTCACGAAAAATGCGAACAGTTCAAATTGTAGTTGATTGCAAATAGAATCAGCTGAATATATACAGTTAGTTGTTACAGGTTGCTTGTAAACATCTGATTGTTTGTCTCCAGGTATCATTTCCCAGGTTAGCTATCTCCTCCTAACTTCCATCACTTTTGATCATGTTCAAGAGATTTTCATTCTTGCCAAGTGTAACCAAGAGACTGGCATCCACATACTCGCAGACATCCAAAGTGGTTGCCATTCCTCAATTTATATGCCAACATGCCAGAATAACGCCAATTACTATACAGTACCCAACGACACCATCATCGATAATTTCGCAAATACAGTCAAAAATAATCATCACCAACAAGAAGTTGCCTGTGCTCGAAACACCATCTGTTGAAAAAATTGATGTTGTTGATAGTGAACTCGAGTACTCTATGACGAGTGTTTTAAGAAAAAGACGGTTGGCTATGAAGAAGCACAAGTTGAGAAAGAGAAGAAAAGCTCAGAGAGCTTTGAAGATTAAATTGGGTAAATGATGATGTTTTCTTGCTTGATTTTTTACAATCGATTTCACTTCATAAAAATACATTTTTGCACATTTCTTTCATCCACCTATACTTTTCTTGTTTATAATATCCGTGAATATATATTTATAATTTGATTTACTGGTTCTATCCTATACATATACCCAGTTGTGTGGTTTATATAAAGAAATTAAAGCACATTAATTAAAAAGTAAGCAACAAAACTGTAACACAAGAAACACTGTACAAAACAAAAACGTATATATATATATATATATATATATATATATTCAATTTCCACTTTCATTAGACACACCTTCAGGATGGTCGTTCTTCCAATTATCAATCCACTGACCAATTCTCTCCACGTTTTCTTCAAGGGACTCAACATCCTCGCTGTTCAACTCAACAACGATCTGCTCATCGTAATTTTCTTTGGCTTCGGTCAACAACACCTGCATAATCTCCACTTCGACATTCTCTCTGATTTTATTCTCTTTATAACCTCTCTTTTGCAATCTATCGTACAGCATAGTGTTATTGCAACGTAACACAACAACCAAGTCGATCCATCTCTCAGGAAAGATCTCACAGCAGTGCCAGTCTATTATCTGTCCACCTTTTTCAATGAGAGGTTCCAAAGCATCCAACAACTTGTCCTCGTCCACTATGCTGGAATCACGCTCTTCATCGTAACCTTCGATGCACTGGTTGGCTTTGGCGAATTCGGAGATGTTGATGTGGTTCAAGCCTGCATGTGAGGCTAGTTGTTCTGCATGGGATGTCTTACCACAACCAGGAGTACCTGTTATTATTATGTTCGGCACTAATCTAGTGGACATATTGTAGCAATTAATGATTTTCGGTTTCCTGAAACAAAAAAACCAAAAAAAAAACCCCGTTTGACACTTATAGATGTATATCTGAATTTTAAACATATGAAAATTTAGTCTCGACTCTCATGCAGCGTGCAGTGATTATGTCATGATAAAACGTTGTTAACTATGTAGATTATGTCATTTCAGGGAAGACCAAGCGCATCCAAAATGGAGGAAAAAGTGGAAGAGCAGCGATACATTTGGATGTTGGAAGATCGGTTAATTGCACAATTTCTCTCCTTCCCATTATCTCTTGGATTACCCTTATTTTGTCCTTTTACAGCTGGCATTTTCATACATTAGAGTTGTTATACCATCTACAGATACCCCAGTTTTTTTGTTTTTGTTTTGAGCTTTGATGATGTGTAAGTATTTAACACGGTGCCTGCCTTTCTCTTTCGCATATTGGTTCTTCTAATTCAAAGACCCAACTCTGAAATACTAACTAATTTTTTATGTTTTTATAATTACTATAGCTGCTTGGGGAAATATAGCGAACGACTTTGAAGTGAGACGAAACCTATCGTACAACGCAGCTGCTGGTGCTCCAGCGAGCTTGCACAGGCCTAACGTCGACACTAACAACAACGACCAATTCCCCGTGTTGGGTGCACCATCGCTTTCGAATAGAAACACCAACGGTGCTGCCAACAGTTCTGTTCTTGCACAACAGTTACAAGGCCATCTACCATTGTCACAAGTTGCTGCCTCAGGGACACCTACCAGCGTTGCTGCTGCTTTAACGGCCTCAGCAGTAGCAGCAGTAACCACACCAACATCATCAACTACGACAACTACAGGAACACCAGCCGATCAGATATCAAACTCACAACTATTACTGAATGCGATCAAACATGTTAACGGTAATGCAAACTTGCTACCACCAGGCTTGAACCCTACCGCGTCTTCTACTGTCAACATCAACTCGAGTTATACAAAGACAAAAGATGTCTCTAGTCAGAAAACCCCAGAAGCTGGCGTCGCTATCACGACGGCAGCTGCCACGAACACCACGATCACAGCTAACAGCAACGATGTTACCACCATACAGACGACAGCAAACATTGAGAAACCAGCACAAGATAGCGTTCCTGTCAGTGATATGGATAGATACGGTTTAATGGGTCTACTACCTTTACTAAAGATGGAAAACAACGATCTAGCGACGATTGCTACAGGGATCGATCTAAACATGCTAGGACTCGACCTTAGCGTTGCGAACAGCAACGTCAAGATTTCCAAGCAGTTTGCATCGCCATGGTTGGAGACGAGCAGATCAGAGGTGGAGCCTTTGTTCAGTCTACCTCCGACGTTCAAAATCAAAGCTGCCAAAGACGGTTCGATGCCCTCTGTGGAGACGAGAATCAACACGTTCAACGACGAGACGTTATTTTTCATATTCTACTCGAAGCCTAACGACGTGTTACAAGAGTTGGTGGCCCGGGAGTTGAACAACAGAAACTGGAGGTACCACAAGGACTTGCAGGTGTGGTTGACCAAGGACTCCAACGTCGAGCCGGTGCCAAACGGGACGGGGTCAGAGCATGGGACCTACATCTTCTTCGACCCAACCTCGTGGGAATACGTCACGAAGGAGTTTGTGTTGTACTACCAGTCGATTATCTAGTGTATTTAAGAATATATATATATATATATGTACGTGTAAAGTGTGATGGAGTAATAAAAGAAGAGTGAGATATGTACAGCTATTACCGTTTGAGTGGCACACGCCCGCGCAAACACGAATTTTCGCCGTGCTGAGAAAAGAAAGAATTCTGATTGAGACAAACAAATTCTTTGGGTCAAACAAGCTTTTGGCCCCATTGTGCAGCTTTCGGGAACTTGGAGCAGTTGACGGCGACTGTGTGTGTGGGGTTCGTTCCTTTCTGATCAACACCTGGCTCTTCGTCTCTTTCTCCTCCCTCAGGTGGCCTGCCGTGGTCTTCCTTCTGCTTATCAGACACCCACCCAACCACTGCTTCTGCATTCGAGTGCGCGATCATTGCAATACCAATTTACGATATAAATTGCAACCCATATATATATCTATAAAGACGCTTTATAACCATCCTTCTCCCTGTACACAACCCTCTTTTTTTTTGTTTTTGTCACATACATACAAACGAAAATGATTCTGAGCAACTCTACAAAGTCTAAAGTCTCCTCCCCGAAGGGCCTAGTCCACCAGTTCACTTTTGCATCCTCATCCGAGGACCCTTCCCACATGGCTGAAGAATCTGGAGACGACAACTTGAAGGCTCCCCGCAAAAGATCCAAACAAGGTTGCCTCACTTGCAAGATCCGTAAGAAGAGATGCGATGAAGTGAAGCCAACCTGTGGCGACTGTGCAAGGTTGAAAAGGCGTTGCGAATACATAACCGATGAGATGTCCCCTGAGCAAGTGCGCAAGCTCAAGTTTGAGATGGAAGCGTTGGAAGAAGATAGCAAGACTAGAAGACGGAAACCAAAGATAAAGATTGTCCAACTGGATGGTATCGACGCTAGCCAAGTCAAGAAACAGTCGTATGCTAAAAGTTTGCACCAACATATGCATCGCCATCACAACCATGAGCACAAGGCAAAGAGAATCAAAGTCGTCAACGACGATAAGATTGTCTTCAACCCTTTGGCAATGGATCTCAAGGATCTAACCAAGATTACGCAACAACAACAACAACAACAACAACAACAACAACAGCAGCAGCAGCAGCAGCAGCAGCAACAACCACAGCAGCTTCCACAGGATCAGCTTTCTGTTCCGGTTCACACCGGTTTGTCTTTCATGGAGGCTTCAAAGGCATTTAATAATGCCAGTCCACTCCCGACACAGATGCCCACAGACCAGAACTGTACTCATAATAACGATCTGAACACTGTTAACAGTCTGAATAATGGTAACGGATCTGCTAGCTTTACCAACATTAATTCGAATAGCAGCAATAATATTTGGGAAACTTTCTTGGATAACAACCAGAATTTCCTGTCTCCATTTGCGTCCAATCCGTTTTCTCCCAAACTGATACCTACCCCAGGACCAATTCAGTCACACCCTAACCATATCCCTGCCGCTGATAATGTTATACCTTCGCTATCCAACACAATGACACGTTCCACGCCAACAACTGCATTGGCAATGGATTCACTAAGTGAGATTTTTTCTCCCAACTTCTCTCAATTTTTTCAAGAGCATCTACAGAACGAGGATCTCGATGTGTTCACCATACGGCATAGTAACAACAACAATAGCAATCACCAAAAGATTGAAGATGTCTCTGAGAACGATGCAGAGAACAACGGCAAGCTTGCAGTGGTTCCCGAAGAGGCCGAGAAGAAAACTATGCCAATGCAGAGTATCAAACAATTGCAAGAATTGTTTGAATTTGCACCTAACATGCTGAAGTCTGAAATTTACGTCAACCCGTCGATCATGACCAATTCGCCATTGGCAACTTTGTCCCCCGTGGGGAAACAGTTGTATGAATACTACAGGGATCGGTTAAGTTGTATCGTGTCCTCGGCTCCAAAGGAGGAGAACATGTACCTGAATACGTTCTTACCGATGGCCCACTCAGAACCCAGCGTACTGTACGGCATCTTAGCTTGGAGTGCGTTCCACTTGGGTGGCAGAAGAATGGAGACGTTGGGTAACTACTACATCCAGCAAGCGGTTCGGAGATACAGCAACAAACCGATTTTGACTATTGAAAGTGCCGACCATTACAAAGATGTTGACGTCGATGTCGACATGGACGATCCAAACCTCTTGGAAGAGAAGAAGTACGACAAGACAGGATCCTTTGTCGTGTCTCCAAATCTGACCACCGATGACGAGATCAACTTAAGGTTGGCTTCGTTTTTAATATTGTGTGGTGTGGAGATTTGTAAAGGTGACGTTTCAAGGTGGTCCAAATATTTGAACTACGGAGCAGATTTGATCAATTACAAAGGAGGTTTGAAAAAATTCAACAACAGCAAGGACGAGCACTTTTTGGCTACCAACTATGCGTACCACGATATAACGTCAGCATCTGTCGCGGACGAGAGACAGTTGCACTTTGACTTGAACGAGTATGAGGAGATGTGGGTCGTCTCTAACGAATTGGGTTTCTTGGATCCTTTGCATGGTGTTTCTGCTCCAATCTTCAAGATCTTGGCGGAGATAAATAAGTTGGTTGTCGACTCCCGAATGATCTGGAAAAATTTCAAAAAAAATGGTTCGTCTTTTCGTGGTGGGTTTGATGATGAGGGCGATGGTGACGATGAATCCTATGATGAGTACGAGTATAGCAGTACCATGAACACTGGAGAGAATGGTGATTTTGGTGTATCATTGGAGGCCAACAATCACAAGGGCAAGCAAGACCAGCAAGACGAAAACCAAGAGGGTATCATCGATGCGTCTCCCTTGGACGAATCGCCTCCTTTATCCGATGAATTGATCAGCAGATCCGATTCACGACACATAAATACGGGCTCACCTAACGGATCCTCAAAAGTGTCGTCCTCGTACGAATCTGTCTCGTCTCAGGATTGGTACCAGAAGCACATCAAGGAGAACTTGAAAGGAGGCAAAACTTACACTTCGAACTACCAGATCTACGACGAGATCATGAATCAATTCAACAAGATAGAAACTAAATTGAACGCTGCCAAACCTAACCAGCTGATAATCTCGCAATTCAAACCGGAAGATTTGGAGTTGCAACTGACAATGTTCGAATGCTTCCAATTAACGTCGAAGATCCACATGCGGCAGTCGGTAACCCACGTTTGTTCGTCTTCTTTTGAAATGCAGTGGTTGTTAAATCAGTTGGTGAACACTCTGGATGTTTTGTTGGGAACGAACGTGGAGGCTTGTCTCTGTTTCCCGTTGTTCATTGCCGGGATGAACAGCGTGCATAAGAACGATCGGAAGGTGATGGATAAGAGGTTTGCCGCTTTCATCAAACGGTACAAGTGGAAGAACATCGAGCGGTGCCAGTTTGTGATGAAGCAAGTTTGGAGGATGAACTGCCACGGTGAGAAGTGGATCGACTGGTACGATATCGTCAAGAAATTAGGTTGGGATTTAAGTTTTGCTTGAATTGGGGATTAAGATGAACGTTTCATTTTTGTATCTCATTTGATTAATCAATAAAATTAGCTAGAATAAATAAAAAATAATAATAAAAATAAAAATAAAAAAAAAATAAATAAATAATAAATAAAAA
This sequence comes from Ogataea sithepensis, assembly GCA_030564825.1. Lineage (NCBI taxonomy): Eukaryota > Fungi > Ascomycota > Pichiomycetes > Pichiales > Pichiaceae > Ogataea > Ogataea sithepensis. Next base: position 17,775 of record JAJMAB010000024.1, on the reverse strand, counting down.
GGAGAAGTCATGCGATAATAAATGGTAGGTACCTAAGGATAGGGGAATTTGTCATCATCAAGAAGACAAATAGCAAAAACGTGTTGGTACTAACTAAGAAATAAATGTATATGAGTAAAATAAATAAATAAATAATAATGAATAACAGTTTTTTGTTCAAACAGCTTCAACTTGCAAGCTGCTGCTTCTGCCCCTCATACGGTCCCTAACACTCTCCATGACAAACTTCATTCCTTCCCTACTCTTCAACAAGTTCTCCCCAAACTTGGATTTGGACCACTGCTCGATTCTGTCCTTGATACCAAACCCGTACTTGAACCCACTGCTGAACTTCACCGTGACTTGGTTTGTGGTTGTGTTGGCCACTTTATCAAACTCGTAGTGGTTGTATTCTTCAACTCTGATTATCTTTGTATGGTCCAAGTTTCTAGTATACGTCGTCAAAGTTTGCGTTTTGGGATCCACAACGGACCGTTCAATGATCCAAGATCTCAACCCGTTACGTCCCAGAATCGGTTTGATGAACTTAGGAAGCCTTCCTTCCTTCATGATCAATTTTGTTTGGTGGAGACGGCCTTCGTCGTCGATGCGGGCTTCGATTGTGTCGGTTGAAAGGACGTGCGCCGAGTATGGGTTAGGATATCTGTTGAAATATGCTAATGTCACCGTTGGGAAGTCGTGTGTGAAAGTGTGGGAGTTGTGGAAGAAGAGCACCATGTTGAATTATGTATGTGTGTGTGTATGAATTGAATTGAATTGAATTGGACTGAAGAATATGGGGGAGTACAGTTATTAATATGAATTACAATAGCAGAGAATTAGAAAAAAGAGGACAGGACAGTGAGAAGACTGGCTGGACGATATTAGATGGATGAGAAGTATAAATGAACTAGTGGTGTGGAAATATACAAAGAAAAACAAAAGACTAAAAAACGGTATGGGGGAAGAAGAAGAAGAAGAAGAAGAACGGGCAAGGGATCGACTCTGATATACAAACAGCAAGAAAGCAGGTGACCAACCATCGCGCAGTGATTGACGACCGAATATTTTTCACCTTCTCACAAATTCAAATTCAAATTTCTTCCCCTCTGCCACACAATTGCTGGTAAAATAGTGCGGGGGTTCCTCTTTCGGTTTCAAGTCCGTCGTCGCGTCGCTCTTAGACCTTTAGTGGATTTGCATTGGTATACTTTGCAACTTCATCACGTTTTATCAGTTCATCACTTCATCAGTTCGGTCGACTCGAGCTCTGGTGGGTACTCGATACCGTTGTCCCTTCTCACGGTGTCAAGTATCCGTGCTATTTTCAAAGTATGGCTCAACCTGTGGATATCGCTCTCGATTTTTCCCTGCTTCAAACACAAAGCCACATGGTCCGCCTCGAAGAACATGGCATGGCCGTCGAACTCGTATGTTTTCTGCAACACCAACTTTCCCTTGCTGTCGTACAACGAATAAGACGTAGATCTACAAGAGTTGTCTACTTCGGCACGTCCTTTTGTGCCTTGGATCACGACACTCTTCCCCAAGTTGTCAAAGAATCCAGAACACGAAGCGATTCCTAAACTGTCGTTGCCGAACTTCAAGATAATAGCTGTGGAGATGTCGATGTCTGTATTGGATTTGTTCACTAACGATCTGATCTCTGGCAAGTATTCAGGATCGTAGTTTTTGTAATCGAGGAAATTCATGACCCAGTTCAACGCGTAAATACCGATATCTAACGCAGTACCACCACCAAATTTTTTGTCGTAGATACGTTGTTGCAACGGATCCTCTTGGTCGAAATAGAAACTTAGATCAGCATTGACCCTCTTGATGTCACCTAAAATTTTATCCTCAAAGCAGATCTTGGTCAAATCTCTGAAAACAGGGTTAAATTTGGTCCAAAAGGCTTCCATCAAGAACAAGTTCTTTTGTTTCGATAGATCAATCAAGATCTGTGCCTGTTGTGCATTGATCGTAAATGGTTTCTCAAGCAACACATGCTTGCCAGCCATCAAAGTTTGGTGACAAAGTTCGAAATGGTTGGAGTTCAAAGTGGCAATGTAAACGATGTCCACCCTGTCGTCTTTCAATAACTCTGTGTAGCTGCCATAACAAATGATACCATCGTCATCACCTTCGTTGATCTTGTCGTTCTTAAAACTTTCAGCAACTTTGATGTTGGAACTCGAAGCAACAGCCACCAAAGAATGAGAAATCTCTCCTGATAGAACCTGGGGTCTCAATTCATCTCTAGAATGCAAAAGATCGTTGACAAAAAGGGTAGAGATTCTGCCAGGGCCAAAAACTCCCCAATTCAAACGGAAAGGTGCTTGTGACATTTTTAGAGATTGAAATTTTTGTACTTTTTTTCCCACACTCAATGGTCAAAGGAAAAAAAAATATATATATTAATATATAGTACAAAGTCTTTTTTGGACCCTGTGATTCGTGAAGTTAAATTGGGTGGAACTTATATAAGCTACAAATTCGCAAAAAATCCGAGTTGATAATTGGAGAAACTGCATGTGTGGCTGCGTATTTTGTGTGGAGAAGCCGCTTTCCCATTTTGGATATTCTGCCGGGGAAGCCGTCTGTACTGAAATTTGAATATACAGCATCTATCTAATTGCTAAGCAATACGACAAAGAACTATCATAGTAATTAAGACATATATATATATATATATATATAAGAGAGAATTTAAGTGTTAAGGTAATAAATAATATAATATAAAAAAGACTTTGTAGAAATAAAAAATAGTAATAAAATAAAATAAAAATATATTAATCATCAATTGACTAGTTCAGTTGGTCTTAGACTTAGTCTTAGCAGCAGACTTCTTTCTATAGGATTCAATGTAGAAAGCACTGAATAACACAGTCAATGGGGTCAAATAGAAAACGTTGATAAACACGGCCAACGCACTCTCTGCAGAACCGATACAACTCTTGTAACCACCGTTTAAAACGTCGAAATAATTTATGAACATGTGTGAGACAGCCAAGGATCCACCAAGAACAAACTGGGTGATCTGCAAAGTGGTCAACGCTTGCTTGAAAATCTTTGGAATCTTAATCTTTAAACAGGATAACGTGTAGTAAAAGTACATGATCGAGTGGATAAAAGAATTGAAAACGACAAAAATCCAAATTGGAGGAGACCAGAATCTGGTACCAGACCACATGGAAAGAATCGCACCCGAGTGATGGTACGATTGCAACAACGATGATTGCTTACCTTTTAGTAGGATGATCACTGTGTCCAAAATTTCGTAATATTTGGACAGGTAGAACAAGTAGGAGTAGAATGATAAACCTTTGATGTTGTTGGCCTTGTTGTACCAGATACCGTTGTCGATATCGCAGACGGATTGCCAAAACTTGTCACCGTTGGAGAAATCAGAAATTGAAAAGTTGTAGTACTTGCCAATAAAATCAGGAACCAACTCGTTCATGTTCTTGTAAATGGTGAAAGACATCCCGATGAATGTCCAGACAGAATAGGCACACAAGAAAATGTTGTGCAATAGAACAAACACTTTGAACCATTGTTGTTGTGCAATTTTGAAGGGAGCAGGAGGTAGTTTTTTCAAGTTTTCTGGTAAAGCCTTATAGTAGTTTGTTTCTTTGTACTGTTTGATCTGTCTTTTGAGAACAACCTTGTTGAAAGAATGGACTGAGAGGAAGTATGTGGTTGCTATAATGATAGGAGTTAGATAGTGTAAAGAAAGTGGGTACAAGTAGTTGACTATGAAGTCATTCTTGATGTTGAAAGGAAATTCTGTGATTGGTTTGTCATTGGAAGGAAGTTTGAAGACATTCGAATCTGGGAATTTGGTCCATGATATCAATTTTGTTATTTCCAAGTCTTGGAATAAGGATGGTGCAATAGCGCTCATTATTATAGTCGGGTGATATGGAAAAAGAAACACAAAAAAAAACTAGGATAAATAGAAAAGAAAGATAAAAGCAACGGTCAAACGAGAAAAAAAAAACTAAAAACGTGTTCAAGAGAGTGATGGATTTATATATTTGTTAATAATAAAAAGAAGTAAGAAATATAAGTTATAGAAAGGAGGAAAAGAGAGTGGTACTCAAGGTGGAGCAAGACGAGCAAGTCAATATCTTGAGGTATATAAAGCAACAGTAAACAGGAAGAAACTTCAGCCAGTATAGTAATTACCAAGCTACTACTGCTGCTACTACTACTACTACTACTACTACTCTACTACCACCACTAAGTATATATAGCTTATATATAGCTTGTTATTGTACACTATAAGTCAACGATGGGATGCGTATCATGGCATACACATATTGTGGGAAGCAATTAGTGCCGAAGAAACGCTCAACAAACTTGTGGCTGTGCCCTGCAACTCGAAATTTGTCTGCTCGAGTTGCTCCTGTTTTATTGTCTGTTTGTACGGGGGGTCTCGATTTGTTGGATTTGGTGCCTTTCTGCCTCAAACTTACTATTGCGATCTTAAGTATATGTATATCTAACTTTTCCAAATTGCTTCCACTTTCTTCCTAAACACTTTAATGTAGTCTTTACAAAATGAACATATATATATATATATAAATATATAATTAAATTTGCTCTTATAATTTGCTTGTATGCATATATATACAAATACCATATATGGAATGCCACTTGCAATGTGTGGCAATTGCCCAGTCATGGACGGTTGAATCATCGGTCGCGACTCGCAGGGATGGCTCCGGGGACCCGCCTTGTTGAATTTTCTATGGCACAAATTTTCAGTTTTCCAACTCGCCTGACGGTCGCCGGTCGGTCGTCGGTTGATCGAATCGTTTCAATACCTGGATCAGCTCAGCTGCCAGCCTGCCACTGCGCGCGCTGGTGGCTTCGGGCCGACGTCTACATGGATGCCTGCCAAAAATCCATCCATCCAGTGTGGGGAAGCTAAATTTTTGTACGTGTAACGATTATCGGATTCTATGGCCTTAACTTATATGTGAGACGAAGAAAGGCTTCCGTGACTCCGTCTCTCAGTCCTTCTCTTGGAAGTTGAACATCTCCCTAATTACTAGTGGACAAGTAGCCATGGACAGGAGGATTAGGACGGTCCGATTGGCATGATCGAAGAAGTGGGTCAGATTCAGCCACCAACTATTCTTAGAGCAAAGAAAACGTCCACGACCCTCTCAAAATGGTGTATACACTTGAAATACATTAATAGGACAATATACAAATTCATAGTATTATAACCAACCTTATTTATATAATTCAAGCTTTATCTTTATTATATATATAATACAGGGTCTCGCTTAAGAGAGTACGAATGAAAATGTCAAGGAGAAGATTTCGTTGCACCCGTAAATTTTAAATAGCTAGGATGACGCTTTTTAACACCTTTTTTTTCTTTTCTACAAAAAGACTGCTAATTTATAGTTCGCACCATAATAGATAGCATGTTCTGCTGTCTGGACGCAAAATCATAACTTAATATGGTGGGATAACTGAGCTAGTTCTTACGAGTTTGCAGCCAAGAAGCTAGGTAATTTAATGTCTATATATATATTCAGGCCTTTCAAATACTCTATTATCAATTTGTAGTCATATATATATATATACGCAGATCTCTATTTAAGTCGAAACGTATTAGACATGTGTATGACTCTTTTTTTCCCTCGAATACGATAAATCCATCTACACAATTTGTGTTGCAATTAATCAATACATGTAATGCCGTTAATAAACTTAAATATATATATATATTGTAAATTTGTAACGACTATATGCGTCTATCGACGCTCATGGACATTGGTTCTGCGAACAAACCAAGTATTCTTCAGTGTTTCGGTCCTTTTAACTGTTTCCTTTCTGTTATCTACTACTTTATGAGTCCTTCTTCTTGGAGGAGGCGTCTTAGGACCGAAAACAGTGGTCTTTAGGTTGTTGAGAGATCAACGGACGGACTTATCCACACTGTCTTTCAGGACTCTCTATATCTTATATAGTTGATAAGTGAATCCCAATCCATGAACAATTATACTTAGATCATCTTTAAATAATCTACATTCTATAACTACGTTATATATATATATATATATATACATACTTGCAAGTTGCTATCTTTCAAAGCTTTCAATGGTGTGTAATCTCTTATGACATATATTGTCTAATCCTCTTTTTTTTTTGCTCGATCTGTATTACATAACACATCAATTATTATCACCCTTATGGTGTTGCACACGACCCTTTATGGGGAGGTTTGATCAAAAAAGTTTTCGAACCTCAACTGTACGTTGATGAAAAGTTGAAGGTTTGGGGCATTCCAAAGGACGGTATATTTCAACAATACATTTTGATTCCACCCTTTTTAATTCAAATACACACAGATTTATCAATGTTTGCTAGACAGATATCATCCAAATCTGCGAATTCCATAACGCATAGCATACGTCATGCATCCACTGGGCGTCCAGAAGTGAAGTCTGCTTTACCTTCCAGACCTTTGAAACGTATCAGAATAGGTAAAGCTCGTCCAGCCATTTACTACAAGTTTAACTCTATGGTGGAGTTATCAGATGGATCGGTTATCAGAAGAAGAACGCAGTATCCTAAAGAAGAGCTCAGAATGATCACCGATCAAAGAAACAATCCTATCTGGAACCAATCGAAGCCCGATGTTTCCCTGTTGGATGCAGAATCCAAGGGTAAATTGAACAAGTTCTCTGCCAAGTTCTCACAGTTTGAACAGAGTGGTAAGACGCAAGAGCAGATTGCTTTGGAGAAAGAGAAGGCTGATAAAGAGCGTAAATTACGTTTGGAGACCGGTGTGGTTAATAAGAAAGAGGACGAGGATGTTGTTGATGACTATTTGGATATCTTGGGCAGCAACTACGTCGAACAGAAGTTGGGTGGTAAGATGGCACAGAAGGAAAAAGGTAAGAAGAGACGTTGAGTGATGCTTGGTTGAATGTTTTATTTTGTACATAAATTAGAAGGATTTAGAATCTTTTTCTTTTTCTTTTTTTGATTGGAAAAATGTCTATAGCCTGTTTCTATATATACATGTGTTATATATTACTATTATTATTATTATTACTATTTCGATTTTTTACCGACTACATAAAAACCAGAAACGATGTCATTGAAGACGTAACCTTCATTGATGAGGAATTTATAAGCGGAATTTTTAATCTTACCGATTCCTCCACCGCTATGTATACCTCTGCCAGTGACGATGGTGAAGGGAGGAACATGAACAGGTTTTGACAAGTTCAACCTGTAACCGTAACCTTCTCTAAACTCCAGCTCTTCGTTCCACCACGATTGCAAGCACCTCTGGAGACATTCCAAAGCGTTGCTAACGCTCAACCCATGTAAGTCGACTTTGCTATCCCTTAGCGAAATGAAGACAAGTTTGTCCATGTGACTCTGCTGTTCGTTAGCCAATTGCTTCAAAGCTAGGCCTGTAATTTCAGTGGACCGTTTGTGGTACGTGGCCCTGACTTGTTTGTGCTGGTAACCGACAGCTTCTTTTTTCAACCTTTTGGATTCTTCAAGGAATTGAGCTGCCGTTTTGGAATCGCTATTGTTCTTGGATATTCGTCTGGTAACTTCTTGGAATCCATCGTCGGAATCAGCAACAGCATTGTTACCTCCGTTTGGTTCGTCTTCGGATGGGTCTTCACTGAACGTAATGGTTGGTTGGGGTTGGTAGTTGGCGATCGAATTGTTGGTTCTAATCGACTTGTCGTTAATCAATTGTAAAGCTACTTGCAAGACGAGATTGACGTTCCCACCGAATAACTTCATAGCCCTTTTGTAGAATTCGTCGTTCAAATTGTACAACTGTTTGTTAACTTTCTTCAATTGGATCAATTCTCTATAAGAATTTGACTGTGGGGAGAAGACGAAATCTCCAAACAGTTCGATGTCTCTCTTCTGTGCCACATCTGCGTAACTGAGAGCGTTGGAAAGCGGCAATCCGTTGTTCGATACCGTACCTGTTTCAAAAGGGTTATAATTCATGATCATGTCTAGTAAGGTGTTGTTGACTTTACAGTTGTTCTTATCGTAGTAGGATCGCACCGTATCCAATTTGTTGGGGTCTAGTTGGAGCAACTCGAGGATCTGCTCGATGTCCTCAAGTTTGGATACCAACTGTTTAAATTCATTATCCTCTAGAGATTTATCCTCTGTATTCGAAGATAATGATAACGATGAAGATGACGACGTTTGTGAAATTTTTTTGGAATATTTTTTCTTGGTTTTGGGAAGTGGGACGTGTGGTTGTTTATTGTAGACGGTGAACGGTTGATCTTCCTTTGGCTCTTCTGTAGGAGGAGGTTCTTTAATCAAGAGGTCGTAGTTAAGTAAGTGTTCTGAGGCGTGTTCAAAATCACCGTTTGTGTCTACAAGGACCTTTGAGATGTGGTCTAGTGGGATGTCGGGGAACATCTCAGAGACCGAGAGGGTGAGAGGATGCAGATCAGAAGAGTCGTCATCGGAGAAATCAGGATGTAATGGCATGATGTAAGGCATTAAAAGGAGTTAAATGATGAGAGCATTTGGTGTGTGTATTGATTGAACTGCATGTAAAAGGGAGAGTGAAAAATAAAAATAAAAAAAGAAGAAGGATCAGACATGGATACAGGTAAGACTAACAAAGCAGATACTGATAAGAGAAGCAGATCAGCCATGCATATATATAGAAGTCTGGACAAATAGTTGATGGAGCAGGACAAGGCGGTACCTTTCCAATGCAAGGGTTAAGTGAACCCCCCAGATCGACGCGAGATTCACGAAAATGGGGTCGATCTGGGCAACCGTCAACTTCAACTTTTCAAGTTGTCAACGGGAGTCCGGGCCGAGAGCCGATATCAAGTTCTTCCACTAATAACTATATATATATGTATATATATATATATGCGAGGGTTCTAAGTGGAGGAACTGCCACAGGACCAAATTTCTACTGTAGAGCGGATCGAGGGTCAATTGGAGGACGGAGGCCAATTCCAACTATTTCCAAGTTCCAACCAACAAACAAGGTAAACAAACAAGAATCAAACAAAAATTGGTAGAAAAAAAAGCTCCCAGCCGATAAAATTCAGCCGGCAGCGCGAAAATCCAATTTCTTCCATCGAAATCCACAACTCCAAATTTGCAATCCCCTCCCGCTCATTGGGCCCAGTGGTGTACCCTCCGTATAATATGTTGTATATATATATAATATATATGGTTCAACAAATATCAGCTATTATATATAAATATATATAAATATATATAAAGGGAAAAAAACACATGGCAAAGAAAGGGAGTAAACAGAGCTAGTATAAGTATACCATAAACCATTAGATAAGCAGAACGGCAAAACCGATTTGCAGCACTTTGAATTTCTCTTTGTCTCAATAAACTCGAATAAATTTGTTTCTTTTCACTTCCAGTGCTTTTTGCCCCTTGTCCTTTTTGTCTCGTCTGATTCCTCCTCCGCTTCAATTCACTTGACTCACCTCTCTGTTCCTCCATCTCCAACTCTCTTCACTTCACCTACACAGCATTCATTGGAAGTCTTCTCTCCTCTCCCATTAATAAATGCATATACCAACCTATCCTGTTTAAATCCTCACCATTTCCTCATTTGTACCCCCACTTCTTCCCTCCCTTTACTCCCATAGCTTCTGATACACACATATATTCACATATATCCACATATATATATATATATATACATATATATACATACAGTTTTTTTCCACTCCCATTCCAATATCACATCCTTTCACTCAATGAGTTCCTTGAATACCCCACATCCGGATCTTTCCTTGGATCCAGACAGCCTGGCAAGGTTGTCCGACAGGGGAATCTCCATCAACCAAGGCCGTCTTCGCTTACCCGCCGTCTTGATCGAACATACCGACGGTACTAGACAGAACCTCCTCATAGAAGTCGGACCCCGTCGTGACACCGATTCCTTCTCTTCCAATGACCGGCCCGTCTTCAGGACCACTTTAGCTCCTCCTATCCATCCTACACCTTCTACTGCCACCAATACTCCTGCTAATACTACTACTGCAACGAATAATACCACCACTAATCCTCCTACAACCACCACCACCACCACCGCAACTGAAAATGCTTCACAGTCCAATCTTTCCAACACAACATCAGGTGAAGAACAACAACAACAACAACAACAACAACAACAACAACCTACAAGACAAGGAGTCAGAGGCGTCGATTACCCTGCGTTTGACGTCTCTAGAGAAGGCGTCTACCGAGAGCAATCTTTAGAGTTGTTGGACAGCTTGATCGCCCCTATTTATAGATCCTTGGAACAGAGCGAAGCTGCTGCTGCCGCCGCCGCCGCTACTGCTTCTGCTGCTAACACTTCATCCATATCAGTGCCTGCAACTGACAACAATCCTTCCAATACTACATCGGCTCCTCTTCCAACGCCCGCTTCCAACTCACCTAATGATTCATCCTCTTCTTCTGCCAACCCTGTATCGTCTTCAGGCACTTTGAGCAGCCCGCTGTTTGGACAATTCTTAGGCTCTGCCAACACTGAACCAACTAGAAACATCATCCTAACGGTTAACTACATCTATGGACAACCAAACGCTACCAACACAAACATCAATGACCCTGCCAATTTGAGTAATCTATCAGGATCCTTGATCTTGCACGTTCCCAACATTAACGATAACAACGACGCCAATTTGCAAGTTTTGATCAGATTGGCAACTACAATTGCTTTGAGAACTATTGCCACTAACGTTAACAAGTCTTCTGGGGTCTCCCCTGAAGTCTTTGAAAGGTTGAGTGTCAAGGATCTGGAAGATTTGAACGAATCAGACAAGCAATGCGCAATTTGTTACGACGATTACGAATCACCAATCGAAACTGAAGCCGATGACAATTCCAAATTGAAGAGAAAAGATGCAAACGAGAAGAATGACGATGAACAACCAAAGAAGAAAAGAAAGATGGTTGATGGATCAGCTCAAAACTCACAGCCGGTGGAAACGGTACCTGTCGATGCCATAAAAAATCGCAAACCAAAGGCTGTCATTTATACCCATATTCCAGTGTCGATGCCATGTGGCCACATCTTCGGAAGATCGTGTTTGCGTGAATGGTTGAAGTCGAACAACAGCTGCCCCTTATGCAGAGACAGCTCTTTGAACGAAACTCCTTCTTCATCATCTGCGTCACCTAATGCTCCTAATGCTGCCAACAACCAACCTGGTGGTGTCGGGCTTGTTGGTTTGGGGGGCGCTGGTGGAAGTGAAACCACCATCGTGCTACCTAATTTGGCAAGCGTCATCAGTGAAAGTAGACAGGTCATTGACGATTTCAATTCACGGTATCTAACGTTTATTATGCCAGATCAAGACAATGACACCGAGGAAACTCATACTATACAGACGCAAGAAGTCCCAACTTTGCCTATAGCCATGCCCTTACGTTTGCCAACTGGTTTGTCCATGCCTACTAATGCCAATAACAACGTCAACGGAAATGGAAATGCTTCAAGCGGTCCAAATGCCAATGGTACATCCACCAATTCAAACCATAATACCAACAACAGTAACACCAACAACAACAATAATAACGACAACGGGTCGGTGTTTGGTCTGGTTCGTGGTTTATTACAAAATTTGAATGGTAGACTACGTAATCCAATGAGAATTGCTACAGCTGCTCAGCCTTCCAACACTAATCAAAACAACAACGACAGTAGCCCGAATGAACTGCCTAGGCCATTCAGTGTGAGAGCAGCTAGCAACGGGTCTGCATTTGTTCCAAACGGTTCAATATTAAGATCGGCAGTCAACAGAGCTACTCTAAGAAGAGGTGTCACGAGAGTTCCATTATCTGGAGCGATCGTCAGAAGAATCCCAACCACAACTGGTACTACTCCTGTTGCTGTGACATCTGGAATGATCTCCAGAGCTTTGCCTGTGACCACTGTTAGCAACGATTCACAAGCCAATGGAGGTGATGAATTTGTTAACAGAGATCCTCTGTTCCCAATTGGTGTTTCGAGCCGTCGTACTGCAAACGGGGTCAGCACCACAACTATTATTGGTAACGGTAATAATAATAGACGTAGTAGATCTGGTGATAACAGTGAAGGTTCAAACGATAATTCTGATGAAGCTCTGAACGACGAGAGCATTCAAACTTGGCTAAATATATCTCCTAGAAGAGACGATTAATTGACTACTTTTTTTCACAATTGTTGTATACTTTTTCTCATATAGATGTTATCATTATTATTTGTTATGTCCTCTTTTTTCGTCATGTTCTCTATTGTTGTTTTTTCCTAATTTTTTCACTTTTTCTCCCTTCTTGTATTTTTTGCATAGTATTTGATTACATTCTGTTATTATCGAGGATGTTTTAGAGGAAGGAGTGAAAAGAAAACGATAAGCTAAAGGTTTTACTAATGCACTTATTACTGGCACTAGAAGCTATAAAAAAAGACGGCTGTGCATGATGTTTGCTTTGCATGCGTCGACCTTGAAATTTTGTAAGGAGAAGAGAAAAAAAAGCACACACAAGGGGTCATTAGCATACTTCCATGTAAATAGGAGCCTCTTTCACTTCCTGCTGTTATAGTTAATTTCGGTCAATTCATCACCAACTTCTTTTATAAATATGAGTAACCTCAAAGAGTTTGACTTGCCAAACTTCAAGAACACTGTGGTGAGATTTGACAAACCGTCGAAATACCTTCTCACGAAGGCGAAAAAGGACCATTTCAACGGGTACACCAACCTACAAAAATCGATGAGGTCTGCTACGATATACATCGGAAAGCTCACGTTCAACACTACGGAGGAACAATTATTTGAGATTTTCAGTAGTTGTGGCACGATCAAGAAGATCATAATGGGGTTGGACAAGTTGAAGTTGACGCCTACTGGTTTTTGCTTCATCGTCTTTGATGAGCCGAAAGGTGCCCTCAACGCAGTCAAGTTCCTCAACAAGACGAAAGTCAATGGGAATCCAATGGAAATCGACCTCGACCCTGGTTTCGAAGAAGGCCGTCAGTTCGGACGTGGATCAGACGGTGCGCAGAGACAGTCAAGGTTCGAGACCAGGTACCAGAACCGTAGAGGAAACTTCCATCGCGGTGATAGATCCAGAGGCAGAGGTGGTGCATACGGTAGAGGAGCAGGTAGAAACTTCAGGGAACGGTCTGCATACACCCAGAATAGCATGCATAAGCCAGGTAACAACACTGGTTATTCGTCTGCATACCAACCGTACTACGATCAGGAGTACCAGCAACAACAGCAACAGCAATCACAAGGGGACCAGTCGTCGATGTATGTGCCACCAACCCAACCACAACAAGCTTACAACGGTGCTATGCCAAACCACAGCTATGACGTTGGTGCTAGAGGAGGGGGCAGTTACAATGGGAACTATCCAGTGCAAAACTCGGGACAAGGGTATGGCTCTGGATCTTCATACGGTATAAGATACCAAGGACAAACTGGGTATGGATACGGTAACAACAGAGGTTACAACAACTATAACGACAACGGTAGTTACAACCGTGGCTCGTACGATTACGAAAGCGGTGTAAATGGGGATTACCGCGGTCACAACGCAGCAAATTACAGATCTGAACTAAGCCATTGGTCGAATAGAGACGACTACTATGTTCCTCCGGATGCAAGTAATTCTTCTGGTGCTACTCCATATGCTAGAGATGGTACCTCCGTTCGTGGTGGCCAGGATAATGATGCAGACGGGGAACAGTTGCCTCCTCATGTGAGAAACGACAACTTACCACCACACATGCAGTGAAAATGAGATTGACCTGTAGATATTTCGTGTAGAACGGTGTATAGTTTAAAATCTAATGAAAAAAAAAAAGGTTTTAATGTATATATATATATATACATGTGTCATTGAGAAAAGAGCAAAATTCAAATCGCCAAATTCCCAAATCGGCATATCATTGCGTCGCCGACGCGACGGCCACAGCGGTGGAAGTTTAAGTGAGGCACTCAAGTTTCAATGTTCTGACACGCACGCAGACGAATTTAAATTTGTAGAACACGAATTGGAAGAATTCGAGCACCCGAACGGCAACCTTCCTTTTGCTTATATGTGTAAACAGTGAACGTTTCTTCCCTGTATAACACAGATATCCATCGATTAGATCAAAGAGCGACACAGGTTGTTTGTTTTTTTTTAGCAAATTTGTTACTTTTTTGGCCAATTCAAAAATCAATTGGAATTTCTTTAAAGATTTCCTGCAGCTTCTAAAGGTAGAAGAAGAGACCAATCAGGATCAAGTAAATAGTTGAGGAAACGATCTTCCTTGCTTAATTTTTACGTATATATAGATCTGTTTGCTTTTTTCTTCTTTTTCTTTTTCTTTTCTTAAAAAGAAAGAGAGAGAAAGTGACCAGCTGCCCAAATAAAAGCAGCAACACAGCTTGACACAAATACAACAATGGAAACAGAAACGAGCCACTCCGAAGACGAGTCACAGCAGATCGTCCAGCTAGTGGAGGCTGAGAAGTTAGCATTTGAAAACAACGAATACTTCGACCAGATCCTAGATACGACAATATCCATCTGCTTATCGACACCACAATCCCACTTCAAGTTACAATGGCAATGCCTCAACATGGTGTACAAGTCTTTCTACCTACGGAAAATCGAGAGCTACGAACTAAGGCGTAAAAACTCAATGAAATTAATCGATCTATTGAACTACTTCATCATTGAAACCGAAGAAAAAACACCAAATTACTTGATAATCCAACGTTGTATAGAGATTCTCAACTCTGTATACGAATTGGTATTTGTCGAGCTGATCAACACACCGAACGAAGACCAGTGGTACAAGTTATCCAACATTAGGGACTACATAATAGACCAATGGCCATCCTCTTATCCTTTGTTACCGATGAACAAAGAAACGGATCTCTCCAGATCCATCGGTTGTAAAAATGCTATAGTTAAATTTATAGGGAAAGTGATCCAGACACAACTACCTAGCTTGTCTAACGGTTCGGAGGACAAAACCGAGGTGTCCACTTCGTTGGTCCCTGATGACCACCCTTTCTTGAATAGTCAGAGTTTAAACTCTCAGGCACAAAGCTTGTTGGACATGATGTTGAACTATTTGGCAGACGACGTCTTGATCACAACTCCTGTTTTCTCCACGATCATTTTCACTTTGATGGTTTTGTTCAAGACGAGGCCTAAGGCATTTTCGAGCAAATTCTTGAACTTCATCTTGGGTTATGAGTCACAGTTGAAAAGAAATCCCAAATTTGAAGAAGGCGAAAAATTGAAGATGAGGCTGCTGAGACGGTTCAACGATAGGCTCGATAAGTGTATGATTTCGTTTTTGTTGAATAGAGGCTTTATTAACAAGGATCCGAGCCTGAGAACAAGATTCGAAAATAAATTTAGGTACCTTGTTGATAAAGCAGCAGATCAGAAGCAGAGAGGTATTCTGGATGACACGATGGATGATGACGAAGACGAAGACATCAAGAGAATAAAGAGACGGAAGCTGGAAACACAGAAGGAGAAAGAGGAAAAAGGCGACACTTTCTTCTACAACGAAGCCACCATTGCGAGAGCAAACGATTACAAATCGATTTACTCGTTGATTGACCCAACTGATGAACTTTCCAAGTTTGACATGTCGAGTATCTCGCCGGACGTTTTGAGTTCTATGGTGATTGCGGCTCTCAGCAGGGCAAGCACTGAGAAGTTATCCAAAGGTTTGAACATCGTCTTTGAAAGATACAAAGCGCTTTCAGTGCTACCAGGTGTTGATTTCTATGCTGCTAACCAGCAGAATATCCTGCAGTTGCAATCTCAAGAACAGACTGTGAAGCAAGAGGACGATCAAGATCAGAGTGTTTATAACATTTCGATTAAAACAGAACGGGGAACAAAGAACGATCAGAATTATAATGATGATAATGATGACGATGATGACGAGGACGATTATGATCCTACTAATGAAGGATCTTCTAAGACAATATTGGCATCTCTGAAAACACAGCCTGCTCAGAAATATGCGGAGGATGATGAAGATGACGATGACTATAACCCACTAGGCGATTTCACGCCCAAGCAGCAGCAAACTGTAGCCTCTATAGCTGAGCCATATCAGACCGAAGAGTATGACGATGAAGACGAACTGAAAAATGGGCCATACGTTTTGCCACTGCCGAGAGAACTAGGGTTGTCACAGAAGAAGGAACAATTACAGTTGATAATCCAGAACTTTATTAATCTGTCTGCCAATAACCATCAGAATCATTCTTCGGGTTTGAACTCGATTCAACAATCTGATTTGAAGAAAGTAGCCATTTCGAATTGGGACGATGCATCGTGGGTCTTGCTATTGAGCAGATTGGCAACCAGAGGCTTGAACAACGAAGAACTAAGCACTATCATTAGAGAAACTTTGTTTGAACATTTCAAAGCTGATTTGAAAGGTAGAGTCGATGGTATCATAGAATGGCTTAACGAAGAGTACTACAGCACGCTGATCGACATCAAACAGAAGGATGAAAACCCAGCAGAAGAGCCAGACAAAGACCAAGAATTGGAATCCCAGAACTCGAGATCAGAACCAACTGTTTACATTCACTATTGCTCCCTCATTCTAGACAACATCATTCCGTTCTTGGAAGTCGCCGACAGAAAGATATTCATCCGTTTGTTAAGTGAACTACCGTACCTAACAAAAGACATGATATGGAAGATCAGATCGCTCTGCTCGGACCCAGTCAGATCGAACCTTGGCTTCCAATCGTTACTGTACTTGATCATGTTCAGGCCTCCAGTGTTACAATATTGTATCGACTTGTTGAAAGACATGTACAGGGATTCGGACAACAACGAAGGTTTGCAGAATGAATGCCGTAATTATTTGAAGAAGTACGCTCCCGAAGAGCTGACCGTTTGAAATTTTGTCTTGGTCTCGAAGATATATATATATATGTATTTTATATACGTTTCTAAATTTCTCTAAATCTATCTACTATTTTCAACGAGACTTTTAATTTGCACCCTCCCTCTCTAGATCAAAAATACAACGGGTGATGAATTAAAATTGTAAAAATAAATTAATTAAAAAATAAATTTCAAATACTCCGATGCCGGGAGTCGAACCCGGGTCTGCACGGTGAGAGCGTACTGTGATAGCCGTTACACTACATCGGAACTTGTTGAAAGATAATAAAATTCATCTGTTTTGTTTTTGAGAGAGTTATCGCGGATAGCCCTCTGAAGAAGGGCCAAATTTCGGCAACTGCCCTAATGAGACGACTGCTCACTTCATAGGGTTAGGCTTATTTTTATATAACCTCGTCGAGAATAAATTATTATTATTATTATTATTATAACTGCGCACTTCTCCCAAGGAAAGAAAAAAACGACGTATAAGAGCCATGATCTATATAAAAACAACAATCACAAACGACAAGAGATTTGATATTACAATATCTGAATCATCAATATATACAACCACCATCCTTCTATCCCAACTGGCTAGAACCCAAAAGAGAATATATATCACATCTCACTATAACCCACATAACAATCTTATAATAATAATAATAATAATAAATCTTTATTCTCGGCGTTGGTATCCCATTTATCAGAGAAGGCACCCCAGCTCCAGTCCATATACACTACTTACTCTTCTCTATATAACATACAGTTTTCAGGTCATTGCACTTACTTCCCTTCACCGGCTATGGAGAATAATTGTCGTTTGTTTCTTTTTGGAAACTTATTTCTTTTCATTAG
>JAJMAB010000023.1:0-163388 GCA_030564825.1 Ogataea sithepensis | reverse complement strand
TTTTCAAAGGTTCATAATATTTTATTACTCTATATAAGGTAAACCAGGTTTACTATTTTTCAATATACACTTCAACACAAGCTTCCTATCGCTATACAGAGAAAACAAAACACCGTAAAGAAAGGGGAGAAAAGACCAGCCCGAAAACCAATATAAAACCCACAGGAATGATAGACTTGAGGAAAATCCTCTAATAGAATTTTTTTTTTCAATATTTCATAATATTCTATTTATCCATATAAAGAAACTAATGTATACTAAAATAAAACCAACTTCAACATTAGCATCAAATATATAAAGAAATAAAATACCGTAAAGAAAAGGGAGAAAACACTAATTAATCATAGAGAAAACCCTAAGAATTGAAGAGGATATGTGCAAAAGAGAAAAGCTTGGCAGAGAGTAAAGAACCAGCAGAGATAAAACCAATCAACCCAGCGGAGCAATCTCCCAAAAACCAAACTTGAAATTATATCGGGCTTTATAGTCATGGATGAGAGAGGTCGTAAGGGGGACCATAATTACTGCTTTTTTTTCAAAGCGGAATGATAGAAATATATTAACTATATATAAAAGTAACTTATAAATTTAAAAACCAGTTCATCTTTTCGTTTGCTATATCGTTAACAACTTTCCATCAAGCGGAGATGGATCTAAAACCTACTTACTGCAGTAAAAAACTATGTACGGAAAGGAACAAAAATATGTAACAAGAATACTCATTGAGGTGGAGCATCCCAATATCCATATTTTAGGTTATAGGTCAGGAGGAATCCTTCAATGGATTCCTCTGCAAGCGGAATCATATGTTCTATATGTTGATAGTAAAAAAAGGCATTTTGTCTCCGAATCACATGGACAAGCAACCCGATGAATCTGTTGATATGGTATAGCTCAAGATCCGTGAAAGATCTATTGCATATAATTTGTTTATTTAGAAGCAAGTCAAGGGATAAGGGACAAGTCCTTTGCCAAAGCAACTGAGTGCCTGTACAACCAAAAAGCCCATGCTGGACTCCTCTAGAGTATTCTGGGGGGTTGGCACATAGGAGGCACCTGTTCCAAAATGTCTGGTTGAGAGTTCCCGCGTGAAGATGGTAAAACCATTCGGTGAAAAAGGGCATCACCGACCTCTTACGACCGAGCCAAGTGAAGAACTTTTCCCATTCTGACGAATCTTGATTGGAATGTTCTTTCCAGTATTTTGCAACTGGGTGGCTCTGATTTTCATGGAAGCGTTTGGAGGTGTTCCCCGGGTGATTGAATGGCCATCAAAGCGATCCTTCACCTCTTCAAATATTTTTCTTTCAGCATGGAACAATTCTCTGGAAAGAGTTCGGCTGTATTGGTTGTGCGTTATGGTTGTAATTGGGTATGTTACGTGGTTCGACTCGGGATTTTCTGCCAAATTGTACCAAGCTTGAAGCATATGATTAATTGTCGAGTATTCGGGGAAAGGTTGAGGCCACTGTGTGAAGATAATTTTGTCATTGGGCTGGTGTTGGGAGCTGTTAATGTAAGGTGTGTTCGCTCGTTGAGCTGGGCGATCCTCTAAACTTGTGAGTCGGATGTTTTGAGTCCGAGTTTGCGGTTCGTTTGAGTTAAAAGAGGTGTTAAGTGCCCGGCGTAAACGGCTGATATTCGTCTGGAAACCTGTTCCAAGCGAATTGTTTGTTGGCGTTGGGAAGAAAGGGATAGTCAGCGTCGCTTGAGCGAACGTGACCTTAGAGTTTGGGAGCAAAGCGAGAAAGAAAGGTACCCAAAGCATCTTGTCAGCTAGTTGGCCCAGGAGAAATTTGGGGAAGCGGGTGAGACTGTTGATAGAGATATTGGTTTGGTGGGGATCATCTTGTGTGGCTTGCCAGAGGGCTATCAAAGTTGGCCTGTGATTTGCCAACTTGGATTGTATAAAAACGTTGATCAATTCTTGGAGGAGTGATGCTAGTAGTTGATACATTTGATGTCGTGGCGAAGGAGATGTGATTAGTTCATAGAAGAAGATGGCGCGCCGGCCCAATAGCTGTTTTGGTAGGTCAAGTAATCCTAAGCCGCCCTGTTGCAAAGGTATGGTCCAAAGAGTGGAGCCACTCATATGAGGAATAGGTGAGAATGCACTTAACGCTTGAAGGACTTTGGAGTTGAAGAGTGTCAAAAGGTATCCGGGTAATGGGTGATGTTGGTCCATAAAGTATATGGTTGAGAATATGTAAGTGTTGATTCCCACCGTTCGCATCGTTAGAGGAAGGTCCATGAACCTAATGCGGTCCACCTTTTTGAGAAGGACGGCAAGTCTTTGTTCCCAATCGTAATGAAGCAAGGGCACACCAAGGTATGAAGGATTATTTGAGATTGGAGCAGTTTTGAGATTAGATGATATCGACTCGAAAAGACTGAGAGAGTTATTGGGGTGATGGTAGCAAACTGTTTTTGAAGGGTTCAAATAACAACCTGATAGGTTTCCAAAGATTTGCGAAAGTTTCAAAACGGATGAAACATCTTTCGGATTCTTATTGAATGTAATGACGTCGTCTGCGTAAGCCATGACTTTAACATTGATTTGTGCTGTTGAAGGCAAATGCTTGAAGCGGAGTGTCATACCCTCGAGTTTGTCAGCTAGGATGTTGATGAAAGGCTCCAGAGCCAAGTTGAAAAGTACTGGGCTGATTGGAAGACCCTGTCTGACTCCAGTGTTCAATTTGATGGGCCTATCGAGTATTTTGTTGTCTTGAAGCAATCGGGCACTGCAGTCGTGCATCATTCTGGTTAACAATAAAGTCAAGCATTCCGGGAACTTTAGATGATGGAGAAGAAGGTAGAGATAGCGATGGCTGAGTTTATCGAAGGCCTTTGCTATATCGATGAGAAGGATACTTGATCTGCTGGATGGTAAACTTGATAGATATTCGCTGACGATCCGCGCAGTGTGGGTGTTTCTGTGGATGGAGCGGTTAATAATAATAATAATAATAATAATAATTTATTCTCGACGAGGTTATATAAAAATAAGCCTAACCCTATGAAGTGAGCAGTCGTATCATTAGGGAAATGACTATAGTATATAACAATTAACTAAATTAATACGCCGGAGCGGTAATAATAATAATAATAATAAATCTTTATTCTCGACGAGGTTATATAAAAATAAGCCTAACCCTATGAAGTGAGCAGTCGTCTCATTAGGGAAATGACTATAGTATAATAATAATAATAATAATAATTTATTCTCGACGAGGTTATTTAAAAATAAGCCTAACCCTATGAAGTGAGCAGTCGTCTCATTAGGGAAATGACTATAGTATATAACAATTAACTAAATTAATACGCCACATATCGTCTTCACTTATCCTAATGACCAGAAATCAGATTCCTAGGAGAGATTGCCTTATGAGGCAGTTCTTTATTGGACTTGTTCATCAGAAAGGATCAAGCAAGGTCACTGTTATCCAGAATTTCTTTGACCGACATTAAAAAACTCCGTAGAGGAAAAAAGTCTATGACAACTTGTTTGTAGCAGTGAAGAACACTGCATTTCCTATCTGTGTCCTATTCTGTAGTGCAAGATTAAAAGGGGGAGATGTAAACAGAGAGAAAATCGGGTAGGAAAGCTTGCTGCATCGGGGAGATGATGCGGTGGTTCAAAACGCTTTTAAAAGTAGAAAACGATTCCTCTGTCGCTTTTTGCTTTCGTGGCCCAGTTGGTTAAGGCGTCAGTCTCATAATCTGAAGATCGCGTGTTCGAGTCTCGCCGAGAGCAACTGTTTTTTTTTAAAACTATTGAAGATTCTAGTTTCTTTTTCTTTTTATTCCATAAAACTGCATCAATTCCATTCATTCATCAATTCATCAATTCATTAATTAAAAACAAGTACTAAGTAAACAAAGCAAAGAAAAAAAATAACAAAATAGATATATAGTTATCAAAACTGAGGAGGAGCAGACGATTCATGTAAACACCTGCAAAGCTGTGAGAACTTCTCTCTTGTCAATGTTTCGATATTGCTCTGGCTCTAGCCTACTGATCCTCGTCAATTCCTCTAAGTACGACTCGAGGTCCTTATTGACGGTACCACTATGAGAGTTACCGATGGTGTCAAACAATTCTACGAGGGAGGAAGGAATTTGTTGATCAACGTTTGGGGAATTTTCAGAAAGGATAACCATTTCCTTTATGAGCTGGGAGAGATCTTCATTGCTCCAATATTTGTTTGATCTATCATTTTTCAAAGCCTCTAAGGCGGCGCTGGCAATTTCAAGGGTAAGGTTTTGATCGTACAAGACCATAAGATCTATCAAACTTTTGATCTTTTTGGCGGATTGAGGAAGAAACTTTCTTAAATATTTGAAAAAGGGAGTGAAAGTCCGAGGGGTAGGTTTTAGATCATTTAGTAGGTAAGTCTCTGGAATTTTATTATCGGCTAGCAGATTTTCCAGGACAATTGAATACTCATCAGTAACATTTGTTTGCTTAACATCATAAAGGTCAACGAGAGACATCAATATTTTTTTGGATGTTGAATAGAACCCAAAATTAATCAAGCTTTCGAGCATAGAGTTCATCAAGCAACCGTCATGGAATAGTACTCCCTCCTGATTACAAACCTCAAAAGTTCTTATGGTGGCTTCAAAATTGTCGGTCATTCTGTATATCCTTAAAATATGCGTTATTAGCTTCCCATTTAGGGATACCTGTTTGTTTTCAAAAAATTCAAGTATATCATTAAGTTCTTCATCGGTACTTGCATTCTCGAGCAATAGATCTGCATATCCCCCAGAGACAATGAATTCCGATCCTAGTTTCTCGAAAGCATAAAGAAGAGAAGCAACTACATCTTGTTTGCTCTCAAAGGAGCTCAAAACTTTTGCATACATTTTAGCTTCTCTCAAAGTCAATCCCTGATCCATATCGATCAAGTCTGAGAAGAACTGTGCCACCGATGCACAATTCTCTTTCATTGTATCGGAAGTTTCAACATAATCCAAGACACCCTTGTTTAGTAAATTGAATTCTTTTCTCCGAATTTGCAATGCTCTGGGCATTGGGAGAGACATGTACGCCTCAAAGGAGTGCAGTATTCCATAGCTATGATCATAACCGTCTGATTTGAGGCTGGTGATGAAAGCTTGATATTCGGTGCTATCCTCGACAACGGTTCTCATGAGTTTACCTCTATTGTTATTTATGAGTTTCTCTAGAACGTTGGGGGTCCTCAACTTGTATTTTGAGGGGACTTGGGTAGCAGTGCTAGCCATTAAAGAGAATGCAAAGAACTGTTGGGTATTTTTCGGGAGCGAAACAACAGCGGACATTTCATTTGAGATTTGAGAGTCATTGACATCAGTGAGGATCTGTTTGATTTCTTGGTTTATATTTGTATTCTTGTGATTTGACTTGAAATTTGTGAGTGAATCGATGACCGAAGCACGAAACTTGTCGATGATCCGCTTGGTGGATTCAACATCGGGGGCGATGGGATGTAGAGTGCCACGTAGAATGAACCTCGTCCAATGCATCAGAGCAGGCAGTATGTGGTATGTGGTAGGTGGTAGGCAGAAACTGCAACGGCTTGTCGATGATGGTAGTGATAGAAGGATAAAAGGGAGATCTCGATATATATAAGTATACCTACTACTAGTAACTGTATATGCCGAGGCATGGACAGTGGACAGTGGGCACTGGACAGTGGACAGTGGAGAGCGGTGTACAGCGCGTCCGTTGTAATTGTTGTAATTGTTGTAACGTGGTGTCACGTATTACGTACTCCACTATCTCCACTGGGCCATTTCAAATATGCCAAATTGCCCGTCAACACTGAACAGAGAGAGAGAGAGAGAGAGCGGGCGCCGGGCAGCGGGCAGCGTGCCAGCGGGCACCCCGGACGCAAATTTGAGACGGCGACGGGATCAGATCGATTGATTATATAATATATATTGGATAGATCTGCACCGCCACCCCGGCGGGAGGATAGATAGATAGAGTGGCTGGTAAATGAATTGCAATCACGAGCGCAACATTTCCTATGAGCAGTTTTGCTTTCACCCTCTGCTGTGCACACCACATGGGCCTTTTTCCGCTTTACACTTGCAATCTCTCTTCTTTTTTTTTTTTTTTTTTTTTTTTTTTTTTTGTTTCCCCTTTCCTTTACGGCACAGGCATCACTAGATTCGTCGCCGCTGCAATTGATAGTACTACATATACATCTACATCTTCTTCCTGCTGTGTACAAGAGACAATCTTAGCCTTTTCGCTCCGAACAGAATCACCTTTTTCCCGTTTTGCTCTATAGCCATTCTCTAACAACCCCATATTGTCTGATATTCAAAGTACTGCTGTACTGTACCACTACTCCATATCCAGCTGAATATGTCATCAAACAAACTTCCTTCCTCTCCTTCAATGAGAGCTCCGAACTCTCCTAGACCTCAGGCAAGGCAAGCCTCCATAGTTGAGATGCTATCCACTCCACCGCCTTTGGACAATGCTTCCGAATTGGCTTCGATAGATGGCTTTTTGAACCAACCAACATCTCCAGGCAACCAGTCCTTTTCCCTGAGTTCCTCTGTCCCATCCGTTCAACAACAGTCCCCGTTATCGAGAAACCCTTCCATCTCATCAACCGCTTCATCTTTTATGGCTGGAACGTCGGTCGAATGGCAAGACATCCCATTAAGTGAACTAGTGGAACAGAACAAATTGATCACCATCAACTCCAAACTTTCCGTCGAACAGGCCTTTACAGTTTTGGCAGACAATAATTTGACTTCTGTTCCGGTCGAAGAATACCCTGAAGACCCAAATTGCTTAACATTCGATTACACAGATTTGAACTCCTATTTGCTCTTGGTTTTAAATAAATTGAAAACAGATTCTCTGTTATCCATTAACTATGAACCACGAGAAGAGATACCAGAACTGATAAGGAAAGCTCAAAGGGGAGAACAGGTTCCGGTTTCATTTGTCATAAAACTCACCAACAAAAACCCTTTTTTAAAGTTGAACGAGTCGGATACTTTAGCAACCGTCGCCGAAATCTTAGGTACCGGGGTCCACAGAGTGGCAATTACCAAACACAACAAGTTGACTGGTATTCTCTCCCAGAGAAGAATGATCAAATACTTATGGGATAATGCAAGAAGATTCCCATCGATGGAACCTCTATTGAATTCAACTTTAGCAAACTTAAATATCGGCTCTTCCAACGTCGTCACCATATTTGGTGATCAACTATTGATTGAAGGTTTGGTCAAGATGCACGATTTGATGATCTCTTCATTGGCTGTTGTCGATAGAAATTATAACTTGTTAGGTAACATATCCGTGACAGATGTTAGATTGGTTTCGACATCGTCCAAATCAGATTTATTGTACAAGTCGTGCTTACATTTCATTTCCGTGATATTGAACTCAAGAGGTTTGGAGAACGGCAAGGATTCATTTCCAATTTTCCATGTCACAACATCTTCCTCCTTGGGTAGAAGTATAGCCAAACTGGTGGCAACAAGAGCACACAGACTGTGGATTGTGAAACCTGACGTCTCGACATCCACCCTGACGCCAAGCTCTCCAACAATGGAAAACAAAATACTCCAACCTCCTGTTCCATCTTCATTACCGATGCACGGCTCTCAGTGTTCATTGTCTTCCCAATCTTCGACAGTCTCTTCGGTGCTATCACCATCGTCAGTTGCATCTGCCTCTGCACAGGAAAAAGGAGAAACCAGATCATCTGGAAAATTAGTTGGTGTGCTATCACTAACCGATGTGCTATCGTTGTTGGCAAAAACATTAGGTAAAGACCACATTCACCCATCATTGGCCAGAAAGCAAAGAAGACGTTCTAGCAGTTCTAGCAGCAGAACCAATTCATCTTTAGAACAGTTTAGAAAGAGCATCAGTAATGCAAATGATAGATACTAGATCTGTCGTTAGCGGATGGCCACCTCCCCATTTTTTTTCTGTTTAAGTCCATTCGTCTTCATGCCTGGCCATAATCAACTTTTACTGTACATAGTTTTGCCGTATGAGCTATTTATGTTTTATTGTGCGTGTGTGTGTGTGTGTTTGTTTGTTTGTTTTGTTTTGTTTTGTTTTGTTTGTGTTTGTGTTTTTTTTTCTTTCTTTACCGATCTGCTTTGTTTCTCTAGTTTGCACATTCGAACAAAAGCAGACACCTGACTTGATTTGCGTCTCAGTTGATCATACCGCTTAAATTATTATTCCAATCACTTGGGCTTGTGTTACTGTTACTGTTACTGTTACTGTTACTGTTACTGTTACTGTTACTGTTACTGTTTGTGTTTGATTTTTAAGTTTATGCTTTTTCTTCATCATTTTTTTGTTTTCTAATTCACTGTTGTGTTCCGCGTTTCTCCCCTTTTTATTCCTTGTTTTTTTATCGTTCTTAATGTTAGAAGTATCTTGCATTGGGTATTACTGGCATCAAATGGGGGGAAAAATTTAAGGATTCTATTTATTTTTGGGAGACCGTCTTTCAATAACATCTCCGAGGTACAAGTTTCCTTTTTTGACCTTCGACTCTTATCTCTCAAGCTTTATAAACATAAATTAAATATTTTTCGATGAGAAAAGCTAGCTATATGGTAATAACCATTATACATTCATACATATTATACACATTTTAAACGGTCCTTGTCTTCTTCACTGGGGACACTTTAGTATCTAGTTCAACTTTCCTTTTGTTATCACTAGCCATAGTCTCAACACTCTTGCTTCTCAGCATCCGATACTTCTTAGGACTTCTTAGTCTCATCTGTTTGGCAGAATTCCCAACTTCATCAAGAGGCCCGGAAATCACATCCGATGATTTCGTACTCAACTTCTTCTCCACTTCAGACAATAGCTTCGCAACATCCTTCAACGATTTTAAGCTCGATTCATCGTTGTAATCGGACACCTTATCCTTCACCTCCGCCTTCAAACTATCCACGGTGATGTTAATTTTCTCTAAAATCCGCTTCATCTCCAATTGAGATCTCTCCAACAACGCATTGGAATCGACGAGAGTTAGCTGAATGCCTTTTGTAACTGAAACATCCGCACTGGTCTTCTTTAACAAGTCGGTAGCGATTCCCAATCCGGTTCGATGATAGTTAACAAAACCAGATGTTGCATCCACATGATTGAGAAAACGTGATGATATGTCGTTCAATCCTGACTGCACAGTATCGTTGTTAACTACCAGCGTTTTGTTCAATTTAGAGGATTCTTGAGACCAATGGGATACTTGATCGTTCAGCCTACTTCTTGTTTCTTTCAGAATCCTATTAGTGGTATCTTGAGTGACGCTACTCAACAAATTTTCTAGTTGTTGATTCATCGACTTCTTGAATTCGTCGATTTTTGATATGTTCGATGCCAAAACTTCAGAGCTCACCCCATTCAGATCCTTAAACAATTTCAGATTTAAAAAATTGCTGAATTCTTCGTTAACGCCCTTCATTTCTGAAGTTACATCACCAGACTTAATCGTGGCAGTCTTCAGTTTTGGCAAGAATGAATTTAATTGCTCTTTCAAATATTTCAAATCTTCTGATTTCTCCAAAGCTTTAGCAGTAAGACCAAGCTGTTCTCTTTCAATAGATAATAATCCAGCTTCAATAGTTGTCATCATATCCAGTAACTTGGGACAGTCATTTTTTTTAGGATCATGTACCACCCCAGAAGATTCCAACACAGTAGCAATGCTTATATTGACAGGTTCAATAAACTCGTGAAGTTTCGTAGCCAAAAACTGCTGATTTTCCGTATGAAAATTTAGGATGGTCTCAACCTCCTTAGTTACTATATCAACTACCCTCTTAGATGCATCAACTAAATCCGCTTCATTCTTGCGTCTTTCATTGAGCTCGTTCTCCAGATCGACCACTTTCATTTCCATCAATTCAGAAAAACGGATAAATTTCAATTTCTCAAGCCTTTCATTTTCAGTCTTTTTCTGTTGGTTCGATAGTTGATCAACTAATGACTTCTTTTGACACTTCAACTGTTTAGTCTCACTTTGCAGATGCTGATAATCTTTCATCAATTCGTTATGGTTTGCTTCATCCATGAATATACCCCCTTCTCTTGACTTTGTAGCTTGTAAATCCGACTTCAACCTGTAATTCTCCTCAAGTAGTTCCTTGATTAAAACTTTATCAGAAACAAGCGGCTGTATTTGAGCACTGTTCTTGATTCCTTTTGCTTTTGAAGCATATTCTAAAGTGTTTTTAGTGGTTTGTAAATCCAAAAGCGATGGAGAGACATTGGCAACAAGCACGGTTTTCGTTCTGCCACCCAAAGAATCCTGTAACAATCGCGTTAGTTTTGACTCTCTATAAGGCACATGAGGCTGGTTGTCAACTAATGCATTGATCACTTTACCCAAAGCAAGCAAACTTTGATTAATCGAGCCTGCTTCTTTTGCTCGTTGATCGGTTGCACCAGATCTACCAACGTTTTCGGACCCCGCCAAATCAACGAGATTCATCTTCGCAAACTGGTACTCAGAGTCACCCTTCCTCTGAATTAAAGTTATCGAAAAGATCGTATGGGATCGACTCGATAAATCGTTCATTTTAGTTGCAGCAGTTTGTCTATGGGACATACCTTGCCTTAGCTTATGCAAACCTTCTTGTGCGGATTTGATATGGAACTCCTCCAACCCGTCAATTTTGATGGAACTCAAATTTCCCGATTCATTGTTGTTGTTCAACTTCTTGTCCTCTAATATTCTTAATCTCGTATGAGAGTTTCCAAGCAAATCCTTCAAATCTTCGTTGTAAATTTCCACAAATGAACACTTGACTATAAAATCTCCCTTCAAAGAGTGGCGACTGAACAGCTCACATAGTATCCGTGGAATGAGACCAGCATCTAGAGACAAGTCTGTCTCCTCGGACCAAGCGTCCCCGCACATTGTATAAGTCTTACCAGACCCTGTCTGACCGTACGCAAATATAGTACAATTGTACCCGTTGATAAAATCGTTTAAAAGCGGTAGTGCAACTTTTTCAAAGAATAACTCCTGATCCGCCCCTTCTCCATATGCCTGATCCACCTTGTATGCTTTAGAAAACAACTGAGCTGTTGAGCTGAAATCTTGTGATGTCTGTAAGCTGACTGACGAACATGCTGTATCTGGTATTGTTACTATCACGGGCGACTTTAGCTGCAACTCTTTTTCGTTTCTGCCTCTACATCTTACAATAACGTTCACAGACTCAAGCGGTGCAACATCATTATTTGTGTTCGAAGTATTGTTACTTTCAAAACTGGCTCTATTGTTCAACCTGATGGTACCTTTATCTCCTGTGCTGGTTCTTTTTGCTTGACTTCTTGTGTCAACTTGCCCACTTTTGCTATATGCTGGACGTTTGGAGCCCAGTTGCTTCTGAAGACTCTGCCGGTTGAATACAGCCATTATCGTCCGTATATATTAAAAATGCTATGAAACAGAAGTCTCTTGGGACTGTCAATACTTATCTCCTAATTTACCTATCTGTGCATCTATCGCTGCAGATGAAAATTCAAAACATAAACAAAAAAAAGCTGAGGTTCAAGTAGACGGCGCGACGCGTCTGATTGTTTGCTTAAGTAACCTCAGCTTGCGGCTGCCACTTTCTCGCTATTACCTGTAAGCTAGCGTCTTTTGGTCAATTTATTTCCATTTTCCACCGGTGCAACCTTGGCTTCAAATGGCACGAGCTTTATGGTAGCTATATTAGCCAATGAAAATCCTATTTATTAAAACAAAGATACTGCGATCGAATGAACTGGTGCATCACCCCAACTTTCGTAGAAGAATCCACCTGTAGAATCCAAATAGTTGAAGAAGTTTTCGTGAACCTCCGATCTCCAGAAATCCATGTCTGCAATTTCAAAATTGGACCAGAAATGGCAAAGTTTGTAAGACTCACCTTTGCCGTTACTGATAAATTGAGATGTTGTGCACTCTTGTTCAAAAAAAAAAGGTTATATATATGCAGAGTTCCCATACCTGTGAATAGATGGCTCTATCATACCCAAAAGTTTAGGAGCCGTTTTAAATTTTAGGCTTTAACTTTTATTACAAAATACTTATTGGGGAGTTTTCTACAAAAATTTATGGATATCGCACGAAGTATCATGCAGCAAAGTCATTAATCACGCCAGTTTTCGTTAAAATACATATCATCTATGAGTTTATTAAACTCCAGTCACCCATTCCATTCAACAAGATCAAAATCTCCTTCTTTGATTTGTTCATTTCGGTACAGATCCTGTCAAAGTCCAAACTTCTCTTCATGAGTTTTGCCAACTTCATCTCCTCTTTTCTCCTCAACCGCTCGGCTTTCAAAACTTCCAAATCAACAAAAGTGTCCTCTGCTTCATGAATCGCATCGTCGACATCTATATCTTGGTCATCATAGTCATCATCATTATCATTACGGAAGTCACCACCGACTTGAAATTGCAACTTTCCCTTTTCATGGCTCCTAACAACAGAGGTTATTGGTAAACTTGATATGTTGTAGTTCTTACCAAAAGTATGCGAGTTACCAGCGACACTATTACCGACTGCACCACCAAAGTCCATCGAATTGACGATACGAATGGAAGCAGGGTAGCTTCTAACTCTATAAATCAACCCCCTCAATACACCGAAGGATACAAACCGCCTGATATCAATATGTTCCAACAGTTTATGATTTTCCAAGTACCACTGCTTTAAAGTGATGTTTTGATTCAAAGATCTATATAGGTAAAACAATGATGCCTTAGAAGGCAAGGTGATCTTGGTGCTCTTCAATTGCATTTCGTTACCACCTGTTCCAGCTGTATGCGACAATCTCTGTAATCGGTTGTTAGGAAACGTTGGCGAAGATGATGATTGTTGAGGAGAAGCCCCAAAAGACTGCTGATGATTGTTGACGTTACCTGCATTTATTGGTGAATTGGAAACCAAATGGGAGTTACTGTTAATGGGCGACATACGATCTAATCTAACTGAGGAAGAATTAATACTGACACCGTCAGCTTCGGAGTTTGACATGGAAACTCGACTTTGACGTAGAGGGAGAGCGTTAAACGTACCGCTTGCAGAGATGACATATGCTTGACACTCAGAAGCCATAAATGGATCTCGAAGGAAGTTACCTATTTGTGATGTTGGGGCATAAGAGTTTGAGAATTGAAAGATGTCAAGGATTGTAATCGACTTATAGTGAAGTAAATGCTGAATACACTGACTGGTTAGATCGTAATCAGCGTCAGATAACTGACTTATCTTTTTGATGGAATTAATCCCATTGATAAAAGGAAGAATCTTCAACATTGTGGGATCCCAAAGAGAATCCACCATAGATTCTAGCTTCACTGTGGCTATTGGCACATCGCTGGCATTGATCTCCGGCGGAGGAGGAAATATGGGGAACAATTTGATATCTACCGAGTTAGCACCTTCTATAGGTATTAAACACTCAGAATAGTTATTTAGATCTTGAAATATCTGCTGTACTAGCGATTCGATAGAGGACAATTTTGGTTGCGTAATCTTTGACTGACCAGGTGTCTGTTTGGTCAGCATCACTTGATTTCCTAAATCATCCAGATCTTTCACAATCTTCAAATATTTTGAATCTTCCACAATCTGCTTGTCAAATGGCAACGAAGATTCCAAACCGGCAGCAGTTACCGAATTTGATGAACGGTTTACAACCTCCGGAGAAAAATCATTTCCTACGACGATTCCGTCTTTGAAGAACACTTCGTATCCCTTTTCAGAC
Organism: Ogataea sithepensis; assembly: GCA_030564825.1. Classification (NCBI taxonomy): domain Eukaryota; kingdom Fungi; phylum Ascomycota; class Pichiomycetes; order Pichiales; family Pichiaceae; genus Ogataea; species Ogataea sithepensis. The sequence goes on along the minus strand of JAJMAB010000023.1, from coordinate 149,624 downwards.
TTTGACAATAACTGTGATTGCTCCTCCAAAGCCTTGAACATTCTTCCTAAACGCTTAACGTGACCTTCGTAAGGAGTTGTATCACTTTCATAGGGAAAAACAAAGCAGAAATTGAAGTTGAACGAGTTTCTTGCATAATGAGGTGCATAAATATTTGCAGGAAAACCGACGACCCTGTAGTTCTGAATCTTGAAAGTTATTAGTCTATTGCATAATCCCGGTTTAGGAATGACGTAGTTCTTGATTGAATCAAAATCGAATAAGGCAGAACTTATGGCAGATGGATCATTGGTGGATGGTACAATAGACCCCGTGGGGACTTGGTGAACCACCTTGGTACCTTCAGTTGGGTGGAACACCGCATAAAACATAGCTACAATGGGTGTAAACCCATCAGCTGTGTCCATTGTGGTATATATACAAAGATCTTAACTGGGTAATAATGAGGTTCATTGGTGGTGAATTGTCTCTTGGGTTGAGCTATCCGATAAATGCTGGCAATGGCTGTTATGTGACCTGCGATCGATCGATCGAAAATCGGTACTTACATCTCTGCACATTTCATGCGTGGGTTGAAATACATATATATATGCATGTTTATTTGATCCAATATTGCAATTGCATATATCAACCCACTTGTCTGTCAGTTTCAATCATCCCAATACTAGCTAGATTTCCAGTTATTAAGGGGAAGTCTTTATGTTTAGCAGCTAATATATATATCATTCGCTAATGACACCTATGTAAGTAAACGAACGCACCCACTTGCTTTCCAGCTGAATTTATATACTAACATTGAAACATAACGATTTCAGAGTTTCTTTCATCAAGATCACACAGAATGTGTCACTTCCTATAAGGACGTTCATTAACAGGAAACAAGTACATAAACACATAATTGACACCACAGTTCATAAATCATCAGACGCAGACGCAGACACTGAGAACTTGAAGATAAGTTTATCAAAAGTTGGCAGAATAGTGTTATCGAACAATGATCTCCGATCTTTGTACACCGAGCTAAAACCCATATTGTTACCTCTCCTGCTTGAGATTCCAATTGGAAGTTTGATATCAATGAGCGATAAGAAGACGACCCAACGTGACCACTCGGAGTTTTGGGAGGCGGATGGTTTTGACGAGCAAAAACTTCGATTACCTTTGAACACCGACAAATGGCTGTGCTACTTGATCATCAGTGTTCAAGAGATCGAAACAATTCGCAAAATGATCCTATTTGATGGTGCCGGTGATTCACTGTGCCACAAGAATATAAATTATACCAATTCATTACTTGTACGGGAGTTGGTTTTTGATAAGTCAAAGAGAGCTACTGTCTTCATTGAAGATGATGACAACAATCTCTTTGTTGACGATGAAGAACAATTAGATACAAAACACTCTAGAGTGAAGTACAGAAATCAACATATCACGCCTTTCTACTTAGTTGTCCACGTTCATTCCAAAAATTAATAAGAATATGACTTTTATGATGGATAACAGAATAGATGTTTGAAGAAGTAAGTAGCACTAGTTTAGAACAAGCAATTTTGAGCGGCCAATACTAGAAAATATTAAACCTGAATGGAGTAAAAGGAATTCAAAAGCTAAATTGACAATATAAAAAAAACAACTAGAAGAAGAAGCGAAAGACGAAATACAATGAAAGTTCAAAAAATAGTTAAGTAAAAAGACACGCAAATCAAAATATAGTAGGCGACTAAAAAACAAGAAAAAGTAAAGAAGTTACATGTAAATCAGAAAACAAATATCAAAAGAACAAAGAACACCGAATGCCAAATGAAAATACCCTTTTACCTAATAAAAAAGATATGAAAAAAAAACATGATCAAATTCGTTGCTTTTAAACTGTTTTCGTTTATTTTTTAAGAAGCAAGTATTTTTTCCCCAAAACTAATTAAGCGGTAGCCTTTTCAGCTTTGTCCCATTGTTCTTCGGTAACTTGCATGTTTTCAACATCGTCAGCCAAGTCTTCGTCATCGTAAATTTCACCGTCAGTAGCCTTGAAACTCAAAGTTGGCTTAACTTGAGCAGTTTCGTAAGTCCAAGAAGCCAAAGCGTTTTCACAGTCAATGATGATTTGCTTGGAAGCTTCGAAACCATCGTATGAAGCTCTAGTCTCACCTGGAGTAACTGGAGAATCATCCAACAATTCCAACAAGGCCTTACCGTAACCCGAGATCAAAGCCAACTTTTCAGAGTGTTCTCTCATAGAATCGAAGTGGTAAGCAAATGCAGCCTTCAATTTTTCTCTAGTGATGTTAGATAATTGAGCTTCAGCAACCAACGATTCAGCTTCAGCTCTGACCAATTCTTGTTCAAGAATGACAATCTTTGGAGATTGTGGGTCCTTGTACTTCAAGTATGCAATTTGGTCAGTGATTTTCAGTTTACGGTCTCTGGATGGCTGAACAGAACCTTCAATATCTCTGATACCCTTCAAAGTGATTCTGTATTGATCGTATCTGTCAATGAACTGGTCTTCTAATTCACCAATTTCGTAGATCAAGACACCCAATTTATCGGTGATATCAGAGACGTCATCTTCGTTATCAGCACCCCACAAGGACAATTGCTTAGCAGCAGTCTTTCTTTCCTTAGAGCACAATTCAATAGCTCTCATAACGTTCTTTTCCATCTTCACCAATTGAGCCAATTTCTTAGCTAAATCTGGACCAAAAGAACCAGCAGTGGATCTTCTAATGGAGTTGGTTATAGAACCTTTACCAAAGAATCTGTTACTGTATTAAGAATTTGCATGGTAAAATCGTGTGTTAGTACTTCATTAATGATGCAGATAAGCTATATAAAAAGCAAAGGAAAATCTACTCACGTCTTGGTGGAGGATGGTGGAACTGGGATAGGATTTTGCAAATCGGAAGCAGTTGGAGCTCTAGCGGATCTTAACGAGTATGTTCTGTGCATTTTCAAAAGGGGATAGGAGGTAATTCAATATGATATACTTCAATCTTACAAATGATGCAGACTAGGAAAGGAATAAAAATGGAATAAAATGAGGAACTATAACGATCACACGTAGCAAGCCTAAAACGAGAAATTTCAGCAGGTATATATATGGTATGGAAGCAAGGCAAGAAGATGGCTTCCAAGGAGCAAAAATGGAGATAAATTCGCACATGCACGCCCGTACATTTCTCAAAGGGGGAATTCTGGTGAGAACGATTGGGACGATGCCCGCACAGGGGTTTGTCTCTTGGAAACGCTATCTGGCACTCTATTTTACCTCATTTTTGCCTCTAGGCGAAAACTTTAGCACCATTGTGTATTTCACAAATTGTTAGGGGCAATACTACCAACAGGCAGAAAGTTGTTTCGTCCAGAACTAACCAGGTGTAACTGGGAAGGGAGTCATGGAGGGAGGAATTACGTAACTCCATCCTAATTGGGAAATTCATATTTTACCGTTTAGGACGCAAGTTGGGTGAGCGCACGACCAAACTGGTCACAAGTGGCTCGAGCGAGTGGTGGCTTGTGACGTATGTGGCAAATGACTATATATATATATATATATATATATATATAATTATATGTATTCATGGCTGTCCAAAAGAGGCAGCACAGCGCTTCGCTTTAGGAGGGCAACAATGCCGTTGACTGTGGTGGCATCACATGTTTCGCCGAATACACAATCAGTAGACAACTAGCGAAACTACCTGTTCTTGGGATTTAGATATTGAACTATTTATGAACCTGTACTAACTTCACGATACAAATGCCATCGAAAAAATTTGAAATTGCGTAGCCAGTAACAGAATATTGACACGCCTCCAAATTTCAAAACTATAATATATAAGGCATAAAAAAATCCCAACCGCGTAGCTGTAGCAAGATCAAGGGTGCTGCGCACGCGTTCGGGCTGGACCAAGAGATATATAGTCAAGAATTGTCGAGTACGTCAGCTAGCTTGGTGTCTGAAGCCTTGATTCCTGAATCCTGATGTCCCGACTCCCGGCCTCCCGTGTTTCTCTCGGCAAACTATGCACCCTTCCATATAACGTTATATATTGTACATCGATATACATCATATATCATAAACGGAGAGGAATAAATGGATGGTACAGCTACATCCAGGACTTATACCAATTTGGAGTGAAAAAGACTTTTGTGCGACCAGAACTCACTGTATTATAAATAATCCAGGTTCGCCGATGCCACTTGGCATTTTTGATGTTACTCAAGGTACGTGGGTGTCACGCTGTTAGCGAACTAACGAAAGTCTAAATCCTTATTTCTATAGTTGTCCCATTCAAATTGTATACAGTCATTGACGGAGCGATTCTACGGTAAATTATTTATATATATATACATGGATAGGTTTAAAGATTCAATACGTTGATCAATGTATAGAAAGTTGTCTTAGAAATTGGAATTGTTAAATGTTAGGACATGCTGAAAACGGAAATATCCCAGATAATGAGTGCACCCAAATTCCAGAAAATTCTTGCTTAGTGCAGGGATGTTTCTGCCCCGCGCGCGCGTGTCATATGCAGGGTTATTTAATGTAGGATATGATTAGACCCATGTCGATCGATCCCATTAAGCTGATCCAAATCTATTTGATGGCAACATCCTGATATTGTATATTCCTCGGACAAGCTCTGGTATATCGGTCAACTGTGGGTTTTTTTCTGATTCTCTCCTTGAATTGCAATTGATTATAACTATTATTACTCCTGCATCACATGTCTGCCATATTTACAAGATACACATCATTCATCAACAAGAGACCTTTCCTGGGAAACGCAATATCAACCGCCGTATGTATATATACATGGTTTATAATACCTTAAACAGCACTATTTGACACTAACATTTTTTCTGAATCACATTAAAACAGATCCTGTTCGGTACGGGCGATACCTTGGCTCAGCTTCTCTTCCCTTCTAATCCTCATATTACTACGTTGTCTCAGTATGATCCAGTTCGTACTTTAAGAGGTATGCTGTATGGGGGTTTAATATTCTCTCCAATTGGTTGGAATTGGTACCATTTCTTGCAACGCCATATTTCATTTCCATTTAAACTTAAATCACAACAAAAGTTACTGGACACCATCTCAAGAGTCGCCGTTGATCAATTGATCTGGGCACCTGTCGGGGTGCCTTTGTACTTCACCTGTATGACTTTGATGGAAGGCAACGGAATGGATGTCATCAAGAAGAAGCTTCAAGAGAAGTATTGGGAAACACTGATTGGTAATTGGATGGTTTGGCCTGCTTTCCAAATGGCAAACTTCTATTTTATTCCCGTTGATATGAGATTATTCACAGTCAATTTTGTTAGCATATTTTGGAACTGCTACTTGAGTTTTGAGAATAGCAGGGCTAATCTGGTTGTTGCTCCAGAAGTGGAAATCGGGTTGGAAAAATCAGGTCAAGTAAAGAGGTTATAGTGGTACAACTACTACCGGCTATTTCTCTTTCAGTAGCAACTTGTATAATAAAGATTCCAATACTTGATGATGAATAATAACTATGGGGTGCTAATACCATGAACCCATATTCCCGAACTAGAGCAGGCGGGACACTTTATCAGTGTCAGGGAAAGGAGATGCATTATTGGGGTGAGGGCTAACATTCAGGCCACAGCATTCGTAGATTTAGAGAGACCTGCTAGATGTCGGACATCCTAACAGTGGACTATTCTATGACGGCATCCCATTCCCCTTTCTCAGCCTTGTAGTGAGGAAGAAACGGAATAGAAACATAAGATCATAAAAACAGATGGATAATACATAGACTTCACTAACCGGCCTTTTCAGCCGTCCCTCCCCTTTGCGTCTCGTCTATTAAATGGTAAAGTCACATAGCAAACTGACATGGTGTAGACTAGCTATATATATATATATATATATAAACTATATCTAGCTAAACGAACACATTGATGGCTGACAAAACCAATGACGTAACTACTCGTCACGACTCACACACAACCAACAATCATTTTATATATATATATATATATGTGGTGTATATCGATTTACACCAAACAACATGGAGCAAATTGCCAGTCGACTGCAAGTTGCAACAAATTACAGCTTATATAACATATATTATAATATATAGCTCCACCACTGTGCGTGTGCGGCACGCATGGATGGGCGCGACAAAACCCGCACACCGTTGTGTGAATGACACTCGCACTCACACTCACTCGGCAAACAGCTCCAACGTAAACAGGCCCACACCTGTGAGCTCCAAAACCACTTCCAACTTCCATCAGACACTGCTGCCTCAAGCACTCCTATCCTCTTTCAACACTTTTGTCTCGGACTGCAATTTGTCTATTGAAGGATATAAATCTTCTGTAGTTGACATTATTTCCATTTCTAACCAGATCACACGCCAATTCAACAAGCCACACCAAATTTAATTTCATTTCTACTATCTTGTTTCAACTTGAGAGGTTTCTTGATTCGAAATCCTACGACATATTCTTATATATCCCCTGCATACGATTAACAATCACCTTATAACCACTGGTTAGAATTAATACAACCACATCCCCCATACCGATCATAGAGGTATCTTTTTTTTTTCTTTTAGTGATTTTTCCAGTTTAGGCATTGCATTACCTGTTCATTTACCGTCCAATTCACCCCAAAAATCCTTCATATCTATAGAGAATTACTTTTTTTTTTCAATTGAACTTCTCCCGCCGATTGTACAATTCTGAACAACAACCAAGTTTCTTAACAAGATTTGAACTTTCCTTTCCACAGTTGATTAACCGTCTATACCCATACTCTTCCTGTGGAACCACCAAGAACACTGCGAGTTTACTGATAAATAACATCGAAAAACCAAAAAATCTAAGCCAGAAAGCAAACCGAACTCGTCACATCAAAACTTGACCCCCCAATTCCTTTGACACGAATACTATCGAATATGATGAAAGGATTCAAACAAAGGTTTAGATCCAAAACTAATTCGTCAAAACCTGACAAGCAGGAAAAGAAGAAAGAAGACAAGAAGCAAACAAAAGGTTCAAAGCTTACGGGCTCGTCCTCTGGATCACCAACTTCCAGCTCAGCATCATTACCGATAAAGAAGGCAACATCAGTATCGTCAGACCAGTCATCTGCTAATTCTAGCCATGAAAATTCAACCACAGCCTCTCCTTCATCGTCAGCTGCTTCTTCAAAGTCCATACCGCAGCAGCAGCCACAGCAGCCACAGCAGCAGCAGCATCAACAAGGAAACTCAGGACAACAATTATCGGATCAACAACAGTTCAGTATTCCACAAGCTGGGGGACAAATACACGTTCCAATTCCAATATCTCCTAATAATATTTATAATAATGGAAGTAGCAACATGGTTTTGGGTCACGGCCATCATATTGGAGGTCCCGATTTAGAAATGTCAAAACTGCACGCTGCTCATTCTTCAACATTTGATAAGATTCCAAAGGATGACCTTGAATTAAAGCCTAGAACGCCACAGAGACATTCCTCTTCTAGATTTGAGCCGACAACTGACCAGCCAGCTTTTGAGAAGTTGGCTTCTTTTGATGAGGTTGACCCTCAATATCACGTCGAATTATTTTTGCAGAAAGTGGATCAATGTAAAATCATGTTTGATTTTTATGATCCATCGTCTGATATTGAAGGGAAAGAGTTGAAAAGAATGACGTTGCAAGAGCTTTCTGCGTTTATAACTGCCACAAAAATGACCTTTACCGAGGAGATGTATGCACACGTTGTTGATATGTTCAAAGTTAACATTTTTAGACCAATTCCTCCACCTGTGAACCCAGTTGGCGATATTTACGATCCTGATGAAGATGAACCTGTTTACGAACTGGCATGGCCCCACATGCAAATTGTTTACGAGTTTTTCTTAAGATTTGTTGAAAGTGCAAACTTCAATAACTCTGTTGCCAAGCCATACATTGACCACAAGTTTGTGTTGACGTTGTTGGAGTTGTTTGATAGTGAGGATAATCGAGAAAGAGATTGCTTGAAGACTACACTACACAGAATTTATGGTAAATTTTTAAGTCTCAGATCTTTCATAAGAAAATCTATGAACAATATCTTCTTGACTTTTATCTATGAAACCGGAAGGTTTAATGGTGTCTCTGAATTGTTGGAAATTTTGGGATCCATCATCAATGGTTTTGCTTTACCATTGAAAGAGGAGCATAAGATATTTTTATTCAGAGTTTTAATTCCGTTACACAAACCACGATGCTTATCTCTATATCACCCACAGCTTGCATACTGTATTTTGCAATTCCTAGAGAAAGATTCCAGTCTAGCAGACGAAGTGATAATGGGCTTGTTAAGATACTGGCCAAAGATCAACTCGCCAAAAGAATTGATGTTCCTAAATGAAATCGAAGACATCTTTGAAACAATTTCTTCGCAAGACCTTCAACATATCGAGATACCACTTTTCGCCCAACTTTCAAAGTGTATTTCATCTCCTCATTTCCAAGTGAGCGAAAAAGTGTTGTGTTACTTCAACAACGAATTCTTTGTTTCATTGGTGACCGAAAACGCTGAAAATATCTTACCCATAATCTTCCCAGCGTTGTACCAACTAGCACAACCAGAACTAGAGTTGATCGAACAGCAACATCAACAGCCGACAAACGATTTTGATTACGGCGACGAACCAAACAATTGGAATAGAACGATTTCCACGCTAGCATATAATGCTCTAAAGATATTTATGGATACAAACCCAATTGTTTACGACCGTTATTGCATTCTTTATGATGAACAAATGAAGGAAGAGAAGAACAAAAAGGAAATAAGGGCTCAGCATTGGCAGAAGTTGGAGGAGTATGTCGAGAAGTTGAAAGTGGGTGAAGATGAATCTGTTAATGGAGTGGAAATCAAATAGATTATTCCTACTTTGTTTGTTCTAAGCTAAATGTTCCTTACTTTCTTTTCTTTTTCTTTATCCCTATCCATTTCTCTTTTTGGTTTCACTCTACCCTTTTGTTTTCAACTCTTATCTTTCTTGTTTGTATTTCCATCGAAAACGACTTTGAGTTTTGCTGTTCTATTGTTTGTTATGCCCCAGTTATTTTTTGTTCTGATGCTTAGTTTTTGGGTCCGTTATGTGCTTTTGACCAGAATTACTTGTTTTTATTTCCATTTTTTTACTGTTTAGTTTTTCATTTTACCAAGACCCTTTGTTTTGACATTTGTCTCACCCCCTTCTGAGTGTTTTTTTTTTTGTTTTTTTGTTTTTTTTTGCAAATTCGATGCCTCGGCCTCTACTATTATGTTTTCAGTTATGTCTAATATATAAACACCTGATTGTCTCTCCTTTTTCATTTTTTCTTTAGTATTTCGAATACCTTATTTCTCCCTTTTCTATCTTCTTCATATACTTCATTGCCACCTGTATCTACAGTCGAAAGTGATGTTAAAAATTTGACGGTTTTATAACAATTTTATCTGTGGGTAATCTGAGTTTAAGATTTTGAATTACGATAATCAATCAATTCATACGAAGTAGCAGCAAAAGATAAAACTGTGACCCAACGCAGTTGTTCCTTCATGGCTCTAAGAAGAGAATTCTCTTTCATTAAACTAATATATACACTTAGGTTGAACTCTTATACTCTCTGAGGATGACCGGCACCGACGACGGAGGCAAGGCTCCAAACTCGGTAATCACCTTCTGAATATATTCTGGAGGAGTCAAATCGAACCAAACGTTCAATATGTTTAATGATGGTAGTTCTACCTTCCAGTTCTTCAACACTTCGTCATCTCCATCGTCAACTTTAACAACTTGTTCTTTCTTGTTAGGATCGTTCCCCTTCTTGCCGTTCTGCTGCTGCGATTTGTTGTTACTCTCACCATCTTTTAACTGCTTCAAATATTGCTCTAAATTGAAACCCATCTTATTGAATGGTTTGACATTAATCAAATCATCAGAGTCACCCAACTCGTTCAAAGTAACGCTATCCAATTGGACTTTATCACTGAACTTAATAGACTCACAACAAACTAAAACAGGAATGTTCTTGTTTTTTGAAGCCATGGCGACCAGGGCAGAACCAACACGAGAATACAAACGTCCATTCGATAACATGGAGTGTGCACCTAAGAAGCAGAAGTCTATATCCGAACGTTCAAGGACAGTTGACAACGAGTTGATTAAATTGTAATGGCATTTGATGTTTGGTATTGAAGAGAGACGCTTAGCTAACTTCTTACCTTCAAATAAGGGCTTGCTGTCAATGATGTAGATTTCAAACGACTTTTCTTGCTCAATTGAACAGTACTTGAATAGTTTTTCCAAGACTTCAGAGTGTGCATATGTGAGAATCTTCGAATTATTCTGTATATGCTTGGATGCAGATTGTGTGATCACCTTATCAGAGTACAAGAACTTTTCCTGTATGAACAGATCAATTTCATCTATTAATTTAGTTTTGGCCTCTTCATCGGTCATGTCAATTGGAATAACGGAGATTCTCTGTTTTAACCATCTAATCGAATTACCCATGGATATAGACAACGGTCTACCTGTTTTCAAATATTCAATTTGATGAGAAAGATGTGATGTCAAGTTTCTTTGTAAAGATGTGGCTTCTGGGGTTTCATATGACTTTATCACCTCTTTGAATGCTTCCAACATCGCCAAACATCTAGAACTAGAGCCAACAATCTTATAGGTTGAAATTTTCAAGGTCAAAGAAAAAATAGATGGATGAACGATGTTGGCAATCTGTGGTGACGATGAAATACGTTGTTCCCTTGTTTCCAAATGTCCAAACATCGGCACAACTTTGTTGTTATTCTCCTTAATCTTTGCAGAATTCAGCTGTTTCTTGATGTGGCTAGACGATGCAACAGATTGCTTCGTGTTCTCCTTCTGAGCTTTTCCGCTGTTTCCAGAGGTATTGACCGATGAATTACTGTCAGTATTTGACGGTTTAGCAGCTGCCCTCTTAGCAGCCTTCTCCTTCTTTTTCAACTCCTTCAACTCCTTGTTGGAGAGCTTCACCTCACCTGCAAGTGGTGCATTGCCGGCCTGATCTTTGGCACCAGCTGCTGCGGTTGGTTCTGTATTGGCTGGTTTGTCGGACATGTCCACAATAAATAAAGCCCGTATCAATTGAAAGCCGATATGAGATGCCTCAAAATGCCTGTGTAGATGCCGTTCAGTCTGACCCCGATCACATCGATCCACCTCTATGATTAAAATGGATGGATCCAACCAGCAAATTTTTGCGCTGCTAGAAACACCAAGCGATTATGTCAGAAAGTAGCTGATCAATATTGAGCCGCACAACACAGCTAATTTGCCAAATGAAAAATTTTTATGTTTCTCTCGCCTTGGAGCCGTGTTTTTGGTGGTGGCCAGGGACGGGTGTGGTTACAAGGGACACAGATGGAAGGACAGAGGCAGGGTTGCTTTATAGTTATATTTGCTAATTAGTTGCTGGTTACACGAAATAGATAACCGATATATCTAGAAAACAGCAGACAGAAGTTGATATAATATCGAATCAAAATGGCTCCAGCTATATCAGAAGAAGAAGCAGAAAAGAATGTCCAGATGTGGAAGGTCAAGAAGTTGATCAAGAGCTTGCAACAGGCAAGAGGTAACGGTACGTCCTTGATCTCGTTGATTATTCCACCAAAAGGTCAAATATCGTTGATCCAACAGATGTTGGTTGATGAATATGGTACTGCATCCAACATTAAATCCAGAGTTAACAGATTGTCCGTCCTATCGGCTATCACTTCAACACAGCAAAAGTTGAAGCTCTACAACACCGTGCCTCCAAATGGTTTGGTGATATACTGTGGTGAAGTCATCACCGAATCAGGAAAAGAAAAGAAATTAACCATTGGTTTTGAGCCATTTAAGCCAATCAACACATCTTTGTACCGTTGTGATAGTAAGTTCCGTACTGAAGCTCTATCTGAATTGTTAGAATCCGACGACAGATTCGGTTTCATTGTCATGGATGGTAACGGTGCATTGTTCGGTGTCTTGTCAGGTAATACCAGAGAAGTTTTGCACAAATTTACTGTCGATTTGCCAAAGAAGCACGGTCGTGGTGGTCAATCTGCCCTTCGTTTCTCGAGATTGAGAGACGAAAAGAGACACAACTATGTTAGAAAAGTTGCTGAAGTGGCCGTTCAAAACTTTATCACTGCAGACAAAGTTAATGTTGCAGGTTTGATTTTGGCAGGTTCTGCAGATTTCAAGACCGAATTGAGTAGATCAGATTTGTTTGACGGTAGATTGCAAGCTAAGATCTTAAAGTTAGTGGATATTTCTTACGGTGGTGAAAACGGTTTCAACCAAGCTATCGAATTGTCTGCTGAAACATTATCCAATGTAAAGTTTGTTCAAGAAAAGAAGTTGATCACTCAATACTTTGACGAAATCTCTCAAGATACTGGTAAGTTCTGTTACGGTATTGAAGATACCTTGAAGGCCTTAGATTTGGGTGCCTGTGAAATCATCATCGTTTTCGAAGGTTTAGAGACCATTAGATATACATTAAAGAATTCCGACGGTGACGAAGTCATTGTCCATGCCAACCCAGAACAACCAAAGGAAGAATACATACTGGATAAGAGTGGCCAAGAAATGGAAGTTGTCGACGAAATTCCATTCTTAGAGTGGTTGACTGAAAACTACAAGAATTACGGTGCTACTGTTGAATTCGTCTCGGATAGATCTTCTGAAGGTTCTCAGTTTGTTAAAGGTTTTGGTGGTATTGGTGCCCTCTTGAGATATAAGGTTAACTTCGAACAATTGGCTTCTGATTCCGAAGATGAATTCTGGAGTGATTAGATTTAATGACAAACTCTTCTAATGTGTATAATTGCGTTCTCGTTTCCCCTTTGTGTTGTGCTTTTTATTAGTTCGTTTTTTTCTTAATATGTTATCTTGTTTCATTTAAAAGCAAATGTATTGAATTTTCTTTTATTTTCCGTAGAATAAACGTAATTACCTCTTGTTACGAGTATTTACTGATTGACTATTTTTCATGTCTGCGCAAGAAGCAAACAAGCGTTGATACCTTAAATAAGTGAAACAAATTAAATTACAACGATGCCAATACATGAATCTAAAGTATTTATGCCAATTTCTGCTTCTTTCTCTTGCTGTGACTGGCTTTTAACACATCCAATGCATCTTGCTTCACATTTCCCATAATACTTCCATTACCACTTTCACTTTTCAGCAGCATTTCTGCAACATTGTTCAACCCTCCAGCAATATACGATCTTCTTCCTTTTCTTCTAATAGGCTGACTCAACATATGTTTCAATTGTGCTCTCATGGTCTTTGAGTCGTTTTTTGACAGTTGTTTTCCTTCTCTTCTCTTTCTGTCTCTTTTCAAAAAGTCATCTTCTTCCAAGTCACTTAGATCTGATATACCCAATTCATCTGCTGCTGCCTCCAACCACGTCTTTTCCTTGTTGATCACCTGCGAGTTGACCTCAGCCTGTGCCAATTTTGCACTCAAATCCAATCTCTCTTTCAATTCATTCAATATATCCATCTCCAAAGGAAGAGTCTTCATATCGTCAACCTCATCATTCTTGGTAACCAACTTACGTAGCTGGCGAAGAGGACCGGAGGCTTCTTGTGGCGAGCATAGCATAATTGACACACCCTCCTTACCTGCTCTAGCAGTTCTACCAGATCTGTGAATATATGTATCAGCAGTTCTAGGTAAGTGATAATGAACAACATGGTTAATACCGTTAATATCCAAACCTCTAGCAGCCACATCGGATGCAATCAAAACCGCTGACTTGTTTTCTTTCTCAGCGATTGCAATATTTGCCTTGAATCTTTCAATGGCCCTCAATCTCTGCTTCTGCATCATGGAAGAATGAATAGAAACGGTGGGAATTCCTAAATTCTGAAGAGTTGGGGCCAATCTCTTGACCGAGTCGATCGAATTCGTGAAAACTAGTGTTGTACCGGGGAACACAGCCAAAAAATAATACAACATCAAGTCTCTCTCCTTAGGGGCACATGGAATCATCGCTTCCACAATCTTATTAGCAACAACATCTTTAGGGTTGACGTCAATATATTCAGGTTTACCTCTAAACTTCAATTTCTTTGTTAAGAATGTCAAAACTTCCTTTAAATCTGACTCCTTTTCACTAACTTCATCTTCAGATCTTCTCTTCTTGTTTTGTGGAGCAGGTTTTTTCTTTTTCAAGTCAAGTTTCCCAAATAAATCCCTAGAAAAGGTTGCAGAGAACACTAAAGATTGCCATTTTTTGTTTTCCAACTTATCTCTAGGTCTATGGTTGTTCATAATCTCCATAATCTTATCTAGCTCCTGAAAATGTCCATCCTGCAATAATCTATCAGCTTCATCCAAAACAACAAAGTCAGTAGAGGACATCTTGGTGGCCAATTCAGTGCTTTTTTCTAGCAACTCTAGGCAACGACCCGGTGTGGCAACGAGAATTCTAGGATTATAACTCAACAATCTTTCTTGCTTCAAAATGGACAAACCACCTGTCAAAGAAACGATAGAGTTTTCCTTTAACGGAGAAAGCTTAATTAAATTCTGCAAATGCTTCATAACCTGATTAGCCAATTCTCTAGTAGGGGTTATTATGATACCGTTAGGAAACTCTTGGCTGGACTTGTTACTCTTCAGTGCCTTTTCCAATAGAGGAATGCCATAAGCCAAGGTTTTACCAGAACCGGTGATGGCCTTTCCAATCACATCTTTACCTTCTAATGCCAATGGAATGGTCTGTTTTTGAATTGTCGTTGGAGCTATAAAACCAAGCATTTTCAAGCCCAAAAGTGTTTTGTTCGAAAGTTCCATATGCTCTGTCCATTGTGGAAGACTAATATCTTCATCAGGAACATCCACTAATGTATCATCCTTCACTCTGCCAAAAATTCTAGAATCTAGCTCTTCATTGGCTTCGATATCCTTTGGATCTTCATCCACATCTGAATTATCTTGTGATTCCGAACTAGAAAGATCAGCGCTATCGTTTTCATTTGAGTTATGACCCTCTTCGGCCAACTCCTCCTTTTCGATCGCATCACCCTTCATTATTTCCTTTTTGACCTTTTCGATGTCAGATTTACCAAGATGGAAATTTCCTTCAGGGATTGCCTTATCTTGCTTCTTGGCTTCTTCATCTGTTCTTATGTTGGCATCATCTTTCACCACAAATTGAACCTTTCCGTTAACCACTTTCACATCAACATTATCAATTTCTTCCAACCCATAAAATCCCTCATAATCATCTAATGTATCTGGAATTGAAACTGATTTCCATTTCAAGTTGTTTGCATTCACAAGTTTTGGAGAGTTTGAACCAACCATTTTTGGGGAGCCCTTCTTAGATGAATGTTTCTTCACAGACCTCTTTTTTTGGGTATTCTTTCGTTTCAGAATTAACTTGCTGGATGCAGAGACCATTTTTAACCAATAACTTTGAAGTCAGCTATCAGACAACTATGAGCTATTACTTGCTTCTGGTCAACCATATTCTATTAATTTGGAGAAGGACTTACAAAAAATTTCCGAAAAAAAATTCATATGCAAAAATTATTGTGCGGCTGAGCCTTCACTGTTCAGTGTTCACGTATAAAGAGACGATCGACCTTAAAGGCAGCGCTGTTTGCTGGTTTTCAGATTAGGTCTGGCACCAGCTTGTTTCATCACTATTTAGTAACCGTCAATAAATCCTTTCCAAAGATCATTATAAAGGAGAGGGATTTCTGAATAACTGCTATTAGCTTGGAATAAAGTTCATCATTTTTGCTCTTCATTAAGAAACTCCACAGTTGAATTGGAAAAGTTGAGATCTGCAAATTTTCAAAGCCGCTCTCATGAGATACATATTTCTCACACTGTATAATTCAAATCATTGAAAGAGGCAGGACAGACATAAATAATACTCGAAATTACGTTCTAAGTTTGGCGAGATCTATCTGGTACCTATGGCTAAGAAGAGATCTGGATTGCTCTCTAGAGGGCCGAAATCTATTACCGAGAATACACTCAAGAAGCCATCCAGCTTGAAGCCGTTGAGGGCCAGGCAATTGATACGAAGATTTCATATCCTATTGAAAAATAAACAATTGATATATTCAAGTTTATCAAAGGCTTTTGGGAATGAAATAACCGATGAAAACTGTGAATCTATTATAAAGAAAAGCAAAAATCCGAAGAATTACGAAAAATACACATCATCCAAAAAAAGGATAGAGAGTGAACTGAAAGTTAATAAGACCCCTTCTACAAAGGATTTCAAATTGGACGGCTTAAAGGAGATTGATTTGATACAGAAATTGGGGGAGATACACGGTGAAATAGATAAACGTGGTGGGTTGGAGGCTTACCAGCGAGCATCAACCCAGGGGCAAGACTCAAAGCGTGGTGGGGACTCGTCCAAGAAACTCATCGAGTGGTTAAAGGAGCTGAAGCTGTTTGAAGCTATATCTACCAATGAATCAACCGCTATTGAAATTGGATGCCTTTCTTCCAAGAATATGATATCAACCAGTAAGGTTTTCAAAGAAGTGGTAAAGTTGGATTTAAATTCTCAGGAGCCTGGTGTAATATTGCAGCAAGATTTTATGGAGCGGCCACTTCCTTCTAATCCATCAGAAACGTTCGATCTAATATCTTGCTCATTGGTGGTAAATTTTGTTTCAAGTCCAGAGTTGAGAGGTGAAATGATGAAACGGTTAACAAAATTTCTTAAGGAACCAAGCGGAAGCTCTCCACCACCGTTGTTGTTTTTTGTCTTGCCCCTACCATGCGTATCAAATTCCCGATATTTTGACAACAATAAACAGGAGTGTATCATGAAGAATTTGGGATTTGTTTCACTTAAATATTACGAATCCCATAAACTAGCATATTGGCTATATGAGTGGAAAGGAAGCAAGTTTGTCAAAGATAGCTTCAAGTCTGCGAAGAAAGAACTATACAAGGGGAACAATAGGAATAATTTTTGTATAGTAATTAAATAGGGTTGCATTACAAACATTGGTCATTAATAAGGGTCGTTATAATGAAACTCACATACATATAGATACATTGTTGTATACCTGGGAGAGCTTTATTTGCAAGGAGCTATGAAACTAGTATCACTGAATGAATATTCCCAATCTTGGGTGTGATCATTGCCAGCGTGGTAAGGAAAATAGACGACATCAGCAAAGTAACATTTCTCGTACTCATAATCAATTTTCTTCTCTTTGAATTGATGCTTCTTCCTACGCTGTGATCTCTTTGAAGCAACCAGTTCAAATTCGTCACCAGTGGATGCCTCCGTCGCCGAAGACTCTGAATCGATGGTCTTTTTTCTGTTTATTAAATTTGAGATCCTGGCACAATACGGATATTTGTCGTAGTATTCCAATCCAGTGTATTTGTTATTGTAAATGGTTAAGTCGTTGGTGAGCATCCATTTTGGTTCTTCCGAAGATATTAATGTCTCTAACAAGCTAATTGGAGCATGTGGCATATAGTATAGAATTCTATCTTCATCCATTTTCGTAAAAGTCTCTTCAATACTAAATTTTAATTCATTGGTTAAAAATTCTTTATCTAAATCAGAAAAAACAGGATCGAATATTGATACTAATTTAACTTTGAATTCGGTTGCTAATAGATGTAAAAGGCACAATTGGTAAACCGCTTGGTTTTCTGAGCAAGGTGACCCCAATGCTAAACATCGTATCCTATTCCAATATATTTTATTCTCAGTTGCGTATGTCTTCAACGATCGAAGGATATCGTTGTAAACAGGGGCCAACTTGACAACCTCTAATCTCTTACCAAATTTATCAAGTAGTGCCGAATAGTTTTCTTTTGTGTTCACTGACCGATTAACGATTGAATTTGAGGTCCCTCTCGACTTTGAAGCTCGAGAAACTGTCACAAAATCGCTACTTTTCATAATATGCAGT
Organism: Ogataea sithepensis; assembly: GCA_030564825.1. Taxonomy (NCBI): domain Eukaryota; kingdom Fungi; phylum Ascomycota; class Pichiomycetes; order Pichiales; family Pichiaceae; genus Ogataea; species Ogataea sithepensis. The sequence goes on along the minus strand of JAJMAB010000023.1, from coordinate 131,670 downwards.
ATTTTCATGTGAAGGCAAGAATTATATCCGATCTCTAGATTGAATTCTGAGTATGAAGCTATAGCTTGAACATTCTCTACCGATCAAGAAGCTGCATGCATGCAAGTATTTTTTTTTACAGAAATACGAATATTTAGCACGTGACCAAAAAAAAATATCAGCCCCGGCATTAGAAAGGGTATTCAACGAGCAATTGATGTTCGAAACTATTAGAGAAGCCTGATAAATTCATATCACATAGAACAACATTAACTTATAAGTAAAAAAATTGCCTGCAAGATCCTCTGGTGGCATCAGCATGTCGTAACTACTGACAAAAATAATGTAGATCAATGAACTTTTACCAGTCACAAACAATTTGCAAGGGAGGGCATTATAAATTTTAACGATCCGTGTTTCCTGAAAAGCTGTATACAACCTAGCTATATTTATATATATATTATATATAGTGAGATGGTAGAGATAGAAAAACGGAAGACAACTGTTTTGTGAACCGATGAATCAGATTCCTGGGACAGAGACACAACAATTTCGATATAAACCTCGGACAAAGTCGGTGTTTGCATGATGCACAGAGCGGATAATTTGGCATCTGGCGCTCAGATTTCGCAGTCGACTTCCTTCCTGGGGCAGATCTTTGGATCTCCAGATGCTCGACTGATAAGGGCCCCACAATCTACAATGGTGCTACCCAGTGGAATTTATTTCTTGTGTTAGGCCTCCAATGTCTAACCGAGTTATCTTGTTCTCAACGGCACACGGTTCGGTATATAACATGAATATATATATATATATATAGATACCCAAATCAGCTCCTCGCTCATTCTTAATCGAACGTGGCAAGTGGAATTTTATTGTAAGTATAAAGTTGCACACCTTATAAAAAATGCCTTGTGAAGACTATTTGACGGGGGCCCATTCTCACGACGTTCCACAGGAGACGGTTGACACAGAGATCCAAATCATCTTAGATAAGTTACAGGCCAAACCCAACTTCGATCCAAACCAATTGTTTGACCCTGAAAAGCATCTAGCCTTCAAAGATGAGTATTTCGAAGAAACCACAGTTTTGAGCTTGAAGGATCTTGGCATCAGCAAGACACACACCAAGCCAATTAGCGCTTTTGGTGCGACCTATCCATTTCCTTTACTCACCAAGGAAGCCGTGGATATTATGAAGTGGGAGGCATTCCAGAAAGAAAACATTCAAAAATACGCAAGATTGACCAATCCTGATTTTTCATTAAAGACCAACAGATTTGATTTCCATATTGGAGGTTATGTTGATAAGGGAAAGGCACCATTCACCGAATCGGTTTATGCTCACCCAAGAATAGCTGAAATTTTTTCCAAATTCATTGGAGTTGAAGTTCAAACCTGTTACAATTATGATACAAACCATGTCAATGTTGCTTTGGCAGATTCTTCTATACCAATTGATGCTCCCTTGAATTCCTCTGAAGAGGAAGAAACAAACACCGAGGAAGGAAAAGAGTTTGATATTAGTAAAGTTGGCTCTATCCTAGGTCAACATTATGATTCTGTTCCTATTGCTGCTGTTATTATGTGGGAGTGCCCAAAGGGTAAAGGTGGGGAAACTGTCATTATCAAGGGTGATGAGAAGGCCTTAGTGGTCCCAAACATTGCAGAACCTGGCTACTGCACTTTGTTACAAGCTAGAGTTATCAGACATATTGCGACAAAACCAAATTCAAACTCTAACAGAATTGCAACCGTTTGCGGTTATTGTTGTGCCGACCCGTTAGTTTTGGACACCAGCGCGTTGACCTCTGTGAGACCAAGTATTCTTCCAAGATCTTTGCATGACCAGTTCTATAGTGAGTGGTTTGATTTCCGATTCAAACAATTACAGAGATATTTGGAGCAAAAGAGAAGTCAATTACTTGAGGACTTTGTGAGTGGCAAAGAGTTTGATCAATTATCAATTATCGATTTCTGTAAGGATGCACAAGATTACTTGTATGACAGTTGGAAAGAGATGGAAGCTGCTGGTAACGATCCATATCCACCTGCTTTGTTTGAGACTCCCTACGACAAGCTATAGAAGCTATCAAACCGAGTGCTCCAAAGTTGTGGAAAACTATCAGACAGAGCTGTATATATGAAATAAAAATTGTTATGGGTTTTTTATACTGTAAAACGATAGGCTGAACATTTTTGGATTCTCAATGTACAAAAACGGTAATTTGAAAACGCGCGCATTTCTATTTCGAGTCTCGGTCTGGGTTTCTCGATTTGATCCCGGGGAAAGATAAGCTTACTACCACTACATCGATAGGAAAGCTGTACCTTGGACAAACTATATAAATATATATATATATGTAAGTTTCGAACCACCACGACCTATCTGTAAGTTGAACCCAAACAAAACAGAGTGTTAGTATATAGTTACTCAACCATGACTTGTGACGACTTCTTAACTGGTTCTCATTCCCACGATGTTCCTCAAGAAACGCTCGATATTGAGGTTCAAACTATACTGAACAAACTTTCTGAGGACCCTAAATTCAATCCAAATCAACTATTTGACCCAAAAAGGCACCTAGCATTTAAGGATGAGTATTTCGATAGCGTCAAAAAGTTCACTCTTAAAGAATTGGGGATTGATAAGACACACACTGTGCCGATGAATGAGTTTGGAGCCACCTACCCATTTCCTCTTCTGACCGAAGAAGCAGTTAATATAATGAAATGGGAAGCATTCCAAAAGAATACGGTGAAAAAGTGGGGAAGATTGACAAATTCAGACTTCAGTTTGAAGACCAACAGGCTTGATTTCCATGTGGGCGGATACGTGAATCAAGGATCGGCACCATTTACTGAATCATTTTATGCACACCCCCGTGTCGCTGAAATTTTCAGCAGATTCATCGGGATTGAAGTTCAAAAATGCTATAACTACGATACCAATCATGTAAATGTTTCACTTGCAGATCAATCAAGACCACAAGACGAACCTTTGAAAGTGACTGACGAGAGCAACGAATTTGATATCAAATCTATAGGATCCATTTTAGGCCAGCATTATGATTCAACTCAAATAGCAGCGGTGATCATGTGGGAATGCCCGGAAGGGAAAGGAGGCGAGACAATTATCATCAAAGGGGATGAAACTCCCCTGATCATTCCAAATGGTTCGAACCCGGGATATTGTACTCTTCTTCAAGGACGTGTTATCAGGCACATAGCTACAAAGGCAAATTCGAATTCGAACAGGATTGCAACTGTATGCGGATACTGTCCTGCAGATCCATCAGTTTTAGACACCAGCGTCTTGACCAGTGTTAGACCTAGCATTTTGCCCAGATCGGTGCACGACCAGTTTTATAGCGAGTGGTTTGAATTTAGATTCAAGCGATTGGAAAACTATTTGAAGTCCAAGAGGAAATTGATAATGGATGACTTTGAAAAAGGAGCCGAGTTCGATCAGCTGGCGATGATTGAATTTATCAAAGGGACTCAAAACTATTTGCACGACTCATGGAAGGAGATGGAGTTTGCTGGTAACGATTCATTTCCTCCACCTCTTTTCTCCACTCCGTATAAAAATCTCTAAGCGAGTTTTATTAGTATGATCCCAATGGCTAGATAAAAACTTTTATGTACTTCTGATTTGACAGTAAAAATCTTGTAACTTGCCTGTCTGTGTTCTTGTCGTTTGTGTGTCTGCATGTATATTATACCGTTTAATTGCCAGTTGATCCGCGTTGAGCGTGTCCGTGCACAAGAGCACCCCAGTGAAAAATATTGAGGTGCGGCGAAACTGAAAAGACATACAAACACTGAACCTCTCAATGTCTTGATCTGGCAACAACACTAGCAATACCGTCTTAATCTTTACATAGCGACGCATTTCACTCGTTAGATCACAATCATCTGTGATATCACCCTAAGCGCATAACTATGATGTCCGACTCTAATGACAGTCTTCGGATGGTGATCCCTAACGAGCAAATTGAAACGGAATCAGACATTAGCATCCTGGAGCAACTTGATGCTTCTACTCCCAAATCTATCGCATATTTTGATGAAGTAGTTAATGTCTATATCATCACAAATCATAGCGAGGATATTGTGGAGTTGAAGTTGGACTTGATTTACTCAGCTAGAAAGAAGAAGACTTTTAAACTAGTTAGTCCTTTGACCAAAGATGACAACACACAAATTTGGATGTTTGAGACCACAATCAACCCGGATAAGCTCTCCAACGAGCTTAGCTTCAAAGCTTACTATGAAAAGTTAATTCAGGAGAATAGCCAATATCTTGAAGATTACAAAATGATTAAAAGGATATCGTTAGGGGATTCGACCCTTTCCAAGATTCAGAATCATCACCAGCTGGTATCCTGCACTCAATCTGTTAAGATTTCTCCTATTTTTCAAATGAAGTTCAGAACAATTAAAACGGAGAAAATACTCGTATCATTAGAATTGAATCTGTCCAATGTCCTTAGGGAACTGGGGTATCATGTTTTGATAAACTCTGTTGAAATTCAAATCAAAAACTGTGATATCGTCCAGTATTCACAGATTAATTACCCTCTGAGGTTGTTACCTTCATCAACTCTCAACTTGACATATAAGCTCACAAACCATGACGCAAAGTTTATAAAACCAATTGTGGTGACTATCAACTCGACTATTAATGAAGAGAAGGATATTGCTACAAAGTGGATTACGAACATAGATTTTCAGTCGTCACCTACCATACAAGCTCCATCGTCAGCAATTCACCTGCCGCCTTCGTCCAGCTTCTCGCCAAATCCAAACTCCTATATCCAACAAAAGATTAGGTCCACCAACTCAGCTTTGCATCTGGCTACTCGAACATCAAGTAGAATAATGTCTAATTCATCGGTAGCATTGAACCCTCCAAAGAGAAACTTACATATATCAATATCTGGCCAGACTAAAGTTAAACTTGGTGAGATATTTCGGTGGCGGTTACAGTTAATCAACAAATCGAATACCAACATGGACCTTATTTTGTACATTCAGTCATCGATTGCCAAAACATATGAAAAATCTATCCCACCGATTCCCCTGCAACATTCAAATGCAAGCGCCAGAGATCCTATTCCGCTATATTCCACGTCTCAGATCATACGATCATTTTATAACAAAGCAAGCACAATTGGATTGATATCACTGACAAATAATGTAAAGATTAACTTGGAGTCAGGCCAATTGTTTGAGACAGAATTGGAGTTAATCGGTATAGAAAAGGGATTAGTCAATTTGAGAGACTTCAAAGTGTTAGAGATTACCAGTGGCGAGGTGTTTGAATGCGGCAAATTATTAGATGTTCTAGTTGTGTAACTGACTAAATTCCCCAACAATTGCATAAGGATATATGTATTAAAAAGTATATATGTGTATAGACGCTACCATGAAATAAAAGAGCCAAACAAAAGAAAAAAAAAAGAAATAGAACAGAAAAATGCATGAAAATAAATAATAATTGTAATAATTCAAGATTCATATCTTGTTGTTGTAAACATATTCTTCTAAGCATAACCTCAATTCATCTTCGTCCTTGAAAAAGAATCCAAAATACTCGAACCCTTTTATCTCATCCATGTCCAAGTATTTAATCAGTTTAAGTACATTAACAAATATCACTCTGTCTCGTTCACCTGCTCCCGAATCCAAAGAATCAGGAACATGCTTTAACCACATGTATATCACAGTCATTAATGCAATTGATGCTTCATTCAAAACCATTCCAATATCGTTCAACTTCCTCAATAGATCAAAGTCAACTTCACCGAGAGTGATCTCTTTCAAGATCAATCTTTCCAAATTCATCATACTTTCCTCACTATCCACATCTTTCAATCTAGATATCAAATTTGTTTTCGAAGCACCCAGTAGGAAGTCAAATGATTTAGTAATGTTCTCAAATTGAAGCGCGGTCATCGTCTCAAGAGGAACTCTAACCACTGTCTTAGAGAGCACATTGAAACTAATGAAATTTATCATCATCGGGAAGTTTTCAAGACGAACCGTATACGCCTTCAAAATTTGGCCTGGCTTAGTAGCTTTCACCTGGAACTTCAAGGTTCTGGTTTCATTAGGTGGTAGTTCATTGATACCATTATTAGGCTGATTTAAAATAGAAAACTCGGACCTGCGAAATAGTTTCTTATCATTCTCCACAACTTTGAAAGTAAGAAATTCGTTACAAAGATTTCTAACTTTCACATTTATCACGTCCTCTAATCCTAACACTACTTCGAGGCTCACAGATTTTGGTTCTATTTCCAAGAGTTCCATAGCACTGATATCACGCTCAAAGTACGCCTGGAACTCTTTAGTGACCGATGCTGTTTTTTCGTGATCTACAGCATCATATGAGAGTTCAAATTCAGACATGACAGGCAAATGGTCAGATCCTTCTATTTCAAACGAACTATAGTTCACCTGATGTAGTCCATCCAGTGGAGTAAAGAAGATTCTATCTGTGTAAGAAGGCAGTCTTAAGCCATTGTATGTGTCCAAATTTTTCAATTTGAAAGTGGGTCTAAAGTTAATAAAGCCTTCTTTAAATCCGACAAACAATTCTTGTTTATTAGTCAAATTCTTCAATTGATCGTACTTCAAAATCTCCGTAAAGTCGCTGTATTCAAGTAACTTGAATAAGTCCTTTCGACTTATATCGGCAGTCCGATAATTCATATCACCAGAAAGAATCACAATTGATTTATTGCTTCCCTTCTCAAACAATTCATTTAAATCAATATCCTTAGATAATGCATTTTCCAACTCATCCCCACTCAAAGTAAAAGGGGTGATAAATTCGTCTACATTTCTCTTTCTGACAACGTCTATGTCGCTAACCAAGACAGCATCTTTGCTAATTAAACCAAAACTATCTTGCACCTTTTTCAAACTTGATTTCCGCATACCAACAACGGACATATCTTCTCCGTGAACTAAATGCATATTCAAAACTTGCATTTCGATTCCCTTTAACTTGTCATCATCGAGCTGTCCCAATCTGAACCGGATTTCAATACAACCCTTATTGTACCAACTTAAATACCCAAGGCCAACTTTATTGGTGCGAATATTTGTAAGCTGAGGAGAGATTCTTTCCGTCGCTATCATTATGGAGGTTAAACCCAGTACTCCTGTTTGTAATATTACTTGATAGTGGTCGTCTGGCGGAAGTAAGTTAGTTATGTAATCGCACCACTGGCTGATCAAAGTATCAGACCTCGAAACTGATTTTAATGAAACTGTTTCCTGAAAATTCACAATGTATAAATCAGCAAATCTCAGGTCCTCCAATTCTAACATTTTTCGAAATTCAACTGGGTCAGGATTAGCCAGTTGGTTTAAATTCCAAGAGAGCAACTTGAATCTCAAAATTTCCCGATGAACCAAAGAATCATAGTGTTGAAGAAGATAGTCCGATTGAAGCTTTGACTTGTATTTAAACTTATTTGATGGGTTCAACAAGTTGAATAATTGAATCGAACGGTACTTTTCAACCTCGCTGTCCTGTTCCGCCTCTGTATGCGGTGTCACAGTTGTTTGGCTGTGAGAAATATCTTCGGTATTCGGGGTCTCCGAGCCATCCGTTATTGCCAATTGAGCCACGCTTAAAGATTCCACTGACATGTCGATTGTGGGAGTAGAATTTGTTAAGGTAGATATGGCCGCCAGAAAAAGTGCAGTAACAGGCAAAAAATGAAAAGCGTCATCTCCTTCTTTGGCAGGAATGCATGCGATGTCTGCCGGAGCAATACTGGGGAAAGGCACAGCCTTGCTGCAACTACGCTTTATTTATATACGTGTAAATTTCTATTAAATTGTGGTACAAACTTTAGATTCTATCGGCAGGAATTATTTACTGATGTGTCTCTTGAGCATCGTTAAATTCATCCTCTTCCCCTGAACTGGTTTTAGCATAGTCATCTATGTAGTCGTCAAGAACGTCCCCTGGATCTTTCTTTTCAGTTGCCTTTTCCATTGTTTTTTCAGAATTAGGGATCTCGTTTTCTGTTTCCGTTTCGTTTCCATCCTTTTGAATCTCCGTATCAATGAATCCATTTTCATCGACATCGTTATGGTCAGATTTGCTTGAATCGTCTCCTGTCGGCTGAACTGGCGGCAATTGGGAGCTCGTCCCCGAAACTGAGCTTACATCAGATACTGACATTTGACGAGCCCCAAATTCGGCTGATGAGGAGTTTCCAATCCAACAGTTCTTCCATCCGTAAACTAACCCGTTTTCATCACTGTCGTCCCAGGATCCCAACTTACAGTAGTATAGTTTAATTCTCATTTCAACAATCTCGCACCAGTGCTTGATTATTTCTTCAGTATTTCTTGTTGGCTTCAAATTTTTCAAATATGTGAAAAGGTCAACGACCCTCCTTAGCTTCAAAGAGCAAGAAATGCACAATAAATACTCGACCTGTTTGACGGTCATTTTGTATAGTCTTGCAAAGTTCATCTCCTTTCTTGATTCACCACAAACCGCACATCTAGATTCAACTGCGACAGGTTGATCAGTTTCGTATTTGAACATTTTTAAATCAACTTTTCTTTCAGATTCAGTGTTAGAAGTAGTTAGTGATAATGAAGGAGAGGAGGGAGCAGATGAAGGAGCCGATAAGGAAACTTGGGAAGACTTCCAGACTTCGGTGGATGCACTCAATGGTTCTATAGTGACCTTATGCTCTTGCAAATTGTGAATAAATGTTTTCTTTTGATAAAATTTGATTGTAGGTGAAAAATTTAATCTTAGAACAGGCTCGATATCTTCAACTAGAAGCGATCTGTAAAAAGCTGTCTCTTTAATATTGTAAACAACGGATAGCGACCGCAGGGCATCTCTGAATTCATTGAAATCATGCAAATCAAATCTCAATTGGTTGTAAGTAGGAGAATAGATAATTTGGCCATTGAATCTATTTAGCTGTTTGGATTGGAATAATGCGTCAGCCCTGATATTGGACTCACCACCGGGAATCTCTTTGGAGTATCTTGCATTCTCTTCCTCCAAATCTCCAATCATATTCTTTAAATTCTTGAGCTCACTATTCAGCAAATCAATAGTCGTATCCTTTTCCTTTAAAGTGTTTATCAGTTTTTGGTTTCTAACAATATAATCATTTGCTTGAATGTTGGCCTCTTTGACCTTCAAATTTGCTTCATCGAACAAAGTAGCACTTAGTTCCTCCATTTCATAACTGAGCTTTTCAACTTCCTTATCGCTCTCCTCTTTTGCCATCCTACTCTCTATTAGCTGTCTTTTCAATTTCTGTGTTTCTTTCTTTGCATTCACTAACTCCATCTCAAGAGTCGATGTTCTTTCCGTCTGCTCCAATAATTGGATAGAGAGTTGTTCTATGACTGCATTGCCTTCATCAGAACTGGTAGACGTTGACACTGCCACTTTTGTGGACGTATCGCCACTAACGACATCACTTGCATTCACAGCAGCTTTTTCAGACATTCTGTACGATGACACTAGGGCAAGAAAGTGGCAGAACTGTGAGTTTCCTAGAAGATCTAGCGCAATCAACCCGCTGTTTTCTCCCCTGCATGTATACATATATATTACAGAGGACCGACCACCTAATCGGCCACTGTTTCACACTGAGTCTGAGTCCGAGTCCTGGCAGATCGACCAACCGACCCCACACAAGTATCGACGCGTCGGTAGATCTTGTTGCCCGCTCGGCGCTGGCTGTGCTCGCCGAACCAGCGAGCGAAACGGCAAAACACACATCCTTCGTCTCCACAAGAGGGAGTGCTGTTACTCGACGAGGACCCTGGGGATTGGCAACGACAGACAACAGGGTCATGCTTCAGTCGCTTGTCAGATCTGTCGTCTCAATTCCTTTCAAGAATAAAAAACATTTGATTTATTCCACAGGACTGTTAACTGCAATTGGATCCGTTTACCTGCAACAAAGATATTTCTCCCCTAGAGCCATGGCATTGTTTGAACCCCCTCAACTACCTCCTTCTTGGGATCATACCCCGGAACAGATTCTTTCTCTAACGGAACAATTGATTCAGGAAGGTAAAGAACTTGACGATAAAATTGCTGCTGCGTTAGATGAAGCGTCAATTGAAACAGTTATTAAGCCAATTGCTGATTTAGAAAACAAGCAAGCACTTCTAACAAACCAGCTTTCTTTTTACCAGCACGTGTCTTCCGACAAAGTGTTAAGAGATGCTTCCAACGAGTCTGATGAGAAAATGAGAGCATTTGGTATTGAATCAGGTCTAAGAGAAGATGTTTATAAGTCCATTAATAAAGTTTACCAAGCAACCAAGGATGATACAACTCTCGATGCCGAGACCAAGAGATTTATCCTGAAATTGAATAAGCAATATGAAAGAAATGGATTAGCCTTACCTCAAGAAACAAGGGACAAAATTAAGGAGATAAAGCAAGAGTTGTCAAAACTTGCATTGACATTTTCCAAGAACTTGGGTGAAGAGACAGAGTTTATCGCTTTCACAAAAGAGCAATTGGCCGGCGTTCCTTCTGACGTAGTCGACCAGTTCAAAGTTATTGAGGAAGATGGCAAGACCAAATACAAAATGAGTTTCAAATACCCAGATTTGTTTCCAACTTTGAAATATGCGTCGGATCCATCAACAAGAAAAGCTGCATTTTGTGGTGACCAAAATAAGGTTCCTGAGAACGCGGAGATACTAATCAAAGCGGTCAAATTGAGAGCAAAGTTATCCAAGTTGCTTGGATACAAAAATTTTTCCGAGTATATCTTGGAAGAAAGAATGGCGAAGACGCCAGAAACAGTGTTGCCCTTTTTAGAAGATTTGAAAGTCAAGCTTGCTCCGTTGGGAAAAAAAGAGATTGATATCTTGAAGCAAATGAAGGCAGCCGACTTAAAAGAAAAGGGTCTACCTAATGATAACGGCTACTACGTTTGGGATCAAAGATATTACCATACAATGATGCTAGAAAAGGACTACCAAGTTGATGAAGTCAAGATTGCAGAGTACTTCCCGATGCAAAATACCATTGTTAAAATGTTGTCTATTTATGAAACTATCTTCAATTTGAAGTTTATTGAAATTGATCCAGATAACAACCTATATAACACTTGGAATGGGGAAGTCAAGCAATTTATGGTCTGGAAGTTGGACAACAAGGAAGATCCTGAATTTGTTGGTTATATCTATTTTGATCTGCACCCAAGAGAAGGAAAATACGGGCACGCTGCTAACTTTGGCATTGGCCCAGGCTATAACGACGTCACATCCGGTAAAAGAGTTTACCCTGTCACTTCTTTAGTTTGCAACTTTACTCGTGATACTAAGCAAAAACCATCCTTATTAAAGCACGATGAAGTTGTCACCTTCTTCCATGAATTAGGGCACGGAATCCATGACTTGCTTGGAAAGACAGCTTACTCCAGATTCTCTGGTACTTCAGTTTCATGGGACTTTGTTGAAATGCCATCTCAGTTATTAGAGTATTTCTGTTGGTCTGAAGCTCAATTAAAGTTTCTTTCATCCCATTATTTAACTGGGGCTGAACTTCCATCAGATTTAATTAGCAGTTTGATTTCATCTAAAAACGTCAACGGGGCTCTATTCAACTTGAGACAGTTACACTTCGGTCTATTTGATATGTCACTGCACACATCAGAGACTGGTGAAGTGGATATTTACAGCTTGTGGAACGATATGAGAGAGGAAGTTTGCTTGCTATCAAATGGTGGTGTGATAACCAAAGGTTTTGGATCTTTTGGCCATTTGATGGGTGGATATGCGTCTGGATACTACGGTTACTTGTGGTCCCAAGTGTTTGCTGCTGATATCTTCTACACCAAATTCAAAGAGGATCCATTGAATGTTGATAGCGGATTACAGTACAGAGACAAGATCTTAGCCAGGGGTGGTTCTAGGGACGAGATGGACAACTTGGTTGATTTGTTGGGGAGAGAGCCTAACAGTGATGCTTTCTTACAGGAATTAGGTATTGTTGAAAAAAAGAAATAATAAAGGATGCATTAATTTCATGAAACTTTCTTGAAGCAGTTGTCTTGTATTTTTCGTTAAATGAGAGGTATATAGAAAATGAAAAAACTGTGTCGTTATATTGAGATGCATAAACTATCTATTCGAATATGGACAGCCCGTCGCTGAAGAGTGTAACACTCTGTCCATTATTTGGTAATTTTGATTTCAAGCAAGACATAAAGTCCTTGTCAAGTATGAAGCGGTGTAGGTCGAGACCAGTTAATTCAGGCGAATTGACAGTGAAATCCAACTGAGGTTGCAATGCGAACCCCGATCTTGTCTTATTTTCTAAATCCAAATAAGATAGATTTTTTAGCTGTTGCAAGTTAGTGTTCTTGGCAAATGCGAAGTGCTGTGATTGGATAGCAAGATTCTCCAAATGGACAGGGAAATGAATAAATTCGATTTCTTTGTTGAATTGTAGATCCACATCTAAAGATAACAAACTGTCTGGGAAAATGTATTTGTTTAAAACAAGGTTAATCTTGAGATATTTGAGATTTGGGGGCAGCAGTTCACTTGGCAAATGAACTGAATAGTTATGGAATGATAACGAAGTCAAGTTGACTAAATTGCGTAGGTCATACTTGCAACGACAAGGAGTTGAGTGAGTTATCTCCAAATTCTCTAACGTGGTAGGAAAGACTACTGGATTAAACAATGAAAACTTTGTATCTTTCAAGACAAGTGATCTAACATTTAAAGGCAAGAACTTGATCATCCTTGCGTTCTTTTCAAAGAAGCAATCTGTCAAAGTGATTTTGGAAATCAATGTGGCCAATTTGCACAGAGACGTACCCGAGCAGTCAATGTTAATTAATTCTAGATGCTGTAGATTTTGCTTTCTGGATAAAAATTGTTGCAAGGAATCAAAATCGATACTCTTCTTCCCGCATGTTTTAATAGAGAGCTCAAAAATGTTACTGAAGTTTTTCAAAAACTCTAGGTTGCAGTTTTCGGCGTACGTTGTAACTTCTAGTTTTGATGTGTTTTGAGGTAAGCCCTCAAGCCTATTAGAAGGATAGCTCTTAAGCTTGGTGATTCTATAGGATGCTGGAAGCTCGTAGTTAAAAATGTCTTTCTTCCAAGAACTATATGAGTAATTGATCTCCATAGACCTCATTCTATTCATTATTGAAGGTTCTATATTATCCAATGAAATATCACTGTCAACTATTAAGCTTATATTGGTTGTCTCAGAGAAACAAGCAAGTTGTTCCAAAGAACTCAAATTTTTGGAGCGTATCGTAAGTTCTTGACATTGCATCAAAGAACTGATGCCTGATATTTTTTCAATGTCCACTCTGATATCTAAAGATCTGATAGGCATATCAAATTTCCGGAGGAGACTATACTCAAATGAACCGATAATAATGGCTTTTGTCTGATCACCATATAATTTCCTGATCTCTGTTTCGTTGTTTTGGTCCTGAGGAAGATCTAGTAAGATAATGTGTTGAGAAATGACCGAAGCAATAACATCGCAGCCACTGGAATACTGTAGAAGTTCCCTTACTGGTATGAGGCTGAATATCGTATACTGGAGTTCGATAGGTAGTTTTTGTGCAATCTGTAAGGGGTTCATATCGTGAGTAAACATGATTGTTGTTTGTCCTAATTGGCAAAAGGATTTCGAGTTCCATTAGAGAATCCCAACATATCTGCAAAATAGCAGATATTTATTTATTCATCCTAGGATCCGGTCCCAGCAAACGTGCAAAGACAATTTATAAAATTGATGCAGAACACATCTGTCATCCTTGGCTTAAACTTTAACCTGCAGACGGAAAAAGAAAAGTGATGGCCAAAAACCGATAGGTTATATGGTGATTAGAGACCTCCTCGAAGCCTCACACTTTTGGAGTCAGAGTCTATATATAGTTGATACTAGACGGCACTGGCAGTGGCGCTGGGCAGAGGGCAGAGGGCATAGGGCATAGGGCGCGCCAAGGTCAAATCCCCGGCACGTCAAAATCCGGCAGGGGCACCGTGTGTCTCCCCATGGCGTCAGCTCACACTGCCACTGCACCTTTCCGTCCTGACACGGGCGATTCGCGCCATGCGTTGCCGTTTGTGGGCGGGGTGGAACTTGGAAGTGCTGTGGTGGGATGACAGCAAGGCGATGCGTGGAGTCCGGCTACATCAGGTTACTTTGGTTTAGCGTATTGGTTCTCTTGCAGTCGTAGCATTTCGGATTATCTCGATTCTCAAATTGTATTACCTTCCGGATTATCTTGTTTCTTTTTGATGGATACCTTCTCTGTGTTGGCAGGCCACTTATGATTCATGATTCACGGATCATCATGGACAATACACTTGGCTATAGAGTGACAAATAGGGTGCCGCCAGGTTATTGTATACTGTTGTGATCGAACTCAGAATAAGTCGGTTAGTGCACCAGTGTACCAGTTTTTGGGATTCAACAAGATTCGATCTGGTATAAGCACGGATCCTACGTTCACAGTTATATCGACCAGTGTCTAGATGTAACTGTTTTTTTTTTTCGTCCTAATCTTTATACTTTGAAGCAAAGATAGAGTACTTTTTTTAAACTAAAATTACTTTCTCATACAGTTATATTTTCTAAATTTATATTCATATTAAATTCATATCATTTCATACAAGAGAAGTGGATAAAAGAAGTTTCAAACAATGATGTTGGACATAAAAATACAATCATTAGTTTTACTTGTAAATGGGGTAGTCATTAATGCAATAGTGGTTCATTTAAACATCAACCTCGGATTCAGCTTCAGTCTTGGCAACTTGCTTTTGGAATTTACTCATGAAAGCCAAACCTGGAGTGTATTCGGCGTACATGTCATCAACTTCTTCCAATGTCAAACCTTTAGTTTCTGGGACAAAGGCAAAGACGAAGAAGAACGAAAACACCACACAACCGAAGAAGACGAAACCGTAATAGAATTGAATGGCAGAAGTAATGAATGGAGTGAAGAAGGCAATCAAGAAACCCCATAGCCAGTTAGCACCAGTGGCGACAGCCATACCCTTGGATCTAATTCTTAATGGATAAGTTTCAGAAACAACAACGTAAACACCTGGAGCCCATGTGGTAGCGAAACAGAAGATGTAGATACAAGTGAAGACAATCATAGCGTTACCTGCAGGCTTAGAGGAAGGAGCATCAGATCCATCTGGGTATAAAGACTTAACACCAACGGCAGCGAAAATGACTAAACAGACAGCCATAGAACAAGAACCGTACAGTAAAGTGTTTCTTCTACCTAATCTTTCAATAACAGCTAGAGCAACAAATGTAGAAGCAAAGTTAACAACACCTAAAATGATTGAGGTTTCAAACGAGTCTTCCAAACCGACTGAGTTAAAGATTGTGGTACCATAATAGAAGAAGTAGTTGTTACCGGTTAATTGTTGTAGAGATTGTAGCATAACACCAAGGAACAATCTGTAGAAGATCTTTGGCTTACCAGTGAATAATTCACCCCAGGATGCAGAACCGGCTAACTTTTCCTTTTCGATAGAAGTAAAGATTAAATCGACTTCATCGTTGACAAATGGGTGTTCGACACTAACTTTGTTAACACGTGCAATAGATTTTCTGGCTTCGTCTAA
Source organism: Ogataea sithepensis (assembly GCA_030564825.1). Lineage (NCBI taxonomy): Eukaryota > Fungi > Ascomycota > Pichiomycetes > Pichiales > Pichiaceae > Ogataea > Ogataea sithepensis. The sequence goes on along the minus strand of JAJMAB010000023.1, from coordinate 116,037 downwards.
GTTACCAACTTCAACTAAATATCTTGGTGATTCTGGCATCAAAACCATACCACCGATCATCAACAAAGCCCAGAAGAAACATAGACCCAATGGGACTCTCCATTGAACGGAATCGGAGTATGACTTAGTACCGTATGTAGTACAGTAACCCAAGAAGATACCAGCCGTAATCATTAATTGGTAACAGGACACTAAAGTACCTCTAATTTGCTTTGGAGAAGTTTCGGAAATGAACATTGGCGACAAGACGGCAACAGCACCGACAGCTAGACCAGAGATGATTCTACCAACAAAGTATTGAACCCATGATGTTCTAGAAGAGCCTGAAGCGATTTGAATAACAATACCGACAATGTAAACAACCATAGTAATCATCAAACCCTTCTTTCTACCGTACATATCACCGAGCTTACCTAAGGTGACACCACCGATAGCACAACCAATGTTGAAAATAGAAACAATCAAACCGGTTCTAACATCAGATAAGTAGTATTCACCTTCACTGTTTTGTTGACCAAATCTTCTCTTGAAGTCGGACATGTTAACAAAACCAGAAATCGTACCGGTATCCCAACCAAAGACGAAACCACCAAAGGCAACCATTAAACATAGCATACCAACCCAGATGTATGCAGACTTTGGCTTTTCAATCGCCGTAGGAGTTGCATCTCCGTTAGCTTGCTTCGAGACAGCGTTATCTTCGTAAACGTTAGTTGCACTGGCGTTGCTCGAAGGCGAACTTGCAACAATTTCATCAGATTTCTTTGATTCAATATCAGATGAAGACATTGTGAGTATTGTAATTTAATTCGTTAATAGACTTTTGTTTATTTGTAAGTGGACACAGAGCAGAAATAAACTGAAGTCAAAATAGTTAACAATCAAAGAGGGGGGAGGGGCCTTATTTATAATCGTTGCTGAAAAATGCAGAAAACCCAAGGCACCCTCACTGAACAGCACAGGAAATTTTTTTTTGTCGTTCCACCCCTCCATTTTCCCCCAGTTCACCCCCGGCCTCTGTCCATGGGGTATGTGGGATAACTATTTTCCGGATTCCTTGTTGAAGTTTACTGCTGATCTGCAGAACAGAATAAAAACAGGAAAAACTATCACGCGGACAATGACTCTATTGTAAAAGTTTTTCCACATCCACATTGTCCATAAAAAGAAACTTATACCAAGTTTCTGCTGCCATTTGGCACCAGTGTCAGTGGCGTAAAACGTGGCTGCATGTTATTGGGCGGTATCCTGTAGGTCTCAGTAAATCCACCCAATCGCTGCACGCTTCGTCCGAACCCGGCAGGAAATAGGTATATATTGGACTTGGCATTTATTGAATAGTTGGCTGACCTAACTTGAACATCGTTTCTTTTGATTCTAATTTTCCGGGTGGACTGTTGCAACTTGCCACCTGTTCTCGTGCATGGGAAACTACACCCCAAGTTAGAGGCCAGCAATACCAGCCAGCTTTGTTCTGATCTCCAAACTCTGCTATCAAAGTTGGGATTTAGTCTGAATTCGATACCAACTTGCAAGACAAAAGAAAGCTGTTTCCCGAAAGAGCATGTGTATCTATAGTTTGCAATCTCGCCAATCTAAACATGACATCGATTAAGCTCTGCCAAAGCTGATCTCGAAGCCGTATGGGTTTTTTTAACTATATAGTTCATACACCAATTGAGATCTTAATGAAGGCTGTTTGTTGCCTGTCGTGCTGTACCGGAATAACTTTTATTTAGCACCTGATGCCTACTAGTAATTAATGGGTACACTCACACGGCAGCTATACGCAACGGAGAATAGCCCTCCAGTGACGGGCGCGCACTTGCTTCATTTTAATTATTATATAGTCCCCGCAAGTCTCACGGTCTTTTGTCGCAAAGTACTGTATTTTTACTAATGAACGGCTCTGTTACGTAAAAACTGTTTGCGTGGGAGTTCTTCCTTTTCTCTGGAAAAACTGCTTTTGTGTTTAATGAAGAGCATTTTTCCGTTCAACTTACGGTCTATCCAAAATATTGACTTTATATTTAAGAATTATCTTTGTCGATATATTAATATATAGAGAAAGTTAGTTCTTACTGGTAGAGATATTTGATGGAGTAAAGGGTCAAAACTAGGGTAAAAAACTAACTCTTTGGTAAGAAATTCAGTTCTCTAAACAAAAGGATGCTCTTACGTAACGTAGCCGTTCTTTGGAGGAAAGACAGTACTTGGGGACAAAACACCGTGAGACTTTCCGCGACTATATATGATATATGCTACTGTAGTAGTGCATATATCGAATTTTACTTTTTGCTTTCGGAAAATTTTGTGCATGCAAGTATCATGATTGTTCCGTGTTTTGTTTGCAGTGCCACTTCCGGGTCTGCTAGCTGCTAGCTAAGCGGAAAACTACATATATATATATAAATTTATATATACTCATTATATTATGGCTACAACTAGTGGTACGTTACTGACAGAGCTATGGATCGCATGGGAAGTTGGAAGTACCCTCTGACACTTGCCCAGGGCTCTTGTCTGGAGTAATTTCAAAGGCCAAAATCAGGCCTTCCTGCAGAGTTGTCTGATTTACCCATATGTATACTACATCTACGGCTGTTTACAAAGGCCAACTGGAAGAATAAGACTTTGGTCTTGGTTATAAGGGTGTCCAACAATAGCTAGCAGACCAAAGAGGACAAAAAACACAGCCTGAACACTAATAGCAATTTTACAGAAACTGCAAATCCCAAATTCTTATTACCTCTTGCAGTAAGCCCCATCCATCGTCGGAGAATTGAATCATTATTATCATCAAACAAAAGCGACTGAATACTTCCGCACAACAATTTATTAAGGTCTACCCTTCCAGTGGGTGCATGAAATTGACTGATGTCGTCGTCAGTGTCGTGTCCCCGTCTTATAAATGCATTAGTGCCTTGTTTAATATATGCTCCGGAGGTCAGTCCACCACTCTATCTTGTTTTGCAGCGTGGGAAGTGTGGGGGAGAGCAGGATTCTGCTGTGGAGAAACGAGATTCGAGACAGTCGGCCTTCGATGAGAAAGCCGTTACCTAATCGGCCACATTTTAAAATTTCAATGTTCATGCTAAAGTTGCCGAACTTTCCGGTAAAAGTGAATTCATATATATAATATATTCGATAAAGATTTTAAATCTGATAAGCAATACCTTAACATTAGCGGAGTCTGTTAATTAATTATTTTCTATAGTAAACAGCTGTGATTTTCGGAGAAGTCTTTAATTCTCCTCTTGTTAAGGCTCTCAATTAAGGAATGTCAAACCTCATGAATGCGACCATAAAACTGAAATAACCACTGTAAAAGCAGAACCTCAACGGTGGCAGACATTAATATAATTTTTATGCGTATTTAACACTAAACACTGGATAGTAAGACACGAATAATAGAACAGAATTTATATGAAGGTGATCTTTTTTTGATCTAAATCTCATCTGTTTCCATTCTTCTGCCTAACGCGCGGCTAGTGTGAGTGCCCCCACATTTTTGAAGGAGGGGCTGCTAGTGCTGCCCAAGATCACTTTACCAAAGGACAAAATAAGCCAGAATTATTTGAGAGGAGAAAAACAGGTAAGGGAATATAGTAGATATCTATATAAATATATATAAAACTTACAAATAACGGTAAAAGAAAAAAACGATATAGTAAAATACGACCATAAATAAACTCCAACTTCTATAGATAAAAGTGGATCAAAAGTTCAAGTTTAGCCGAGTCCATATAGGTCAGAATTATTCCTTTGAAGAATCTCTACCAAATAAGTAAGCTTTGACCCAGTCCAAAGAAACCAAGATTCTGTTTCTGGTACCCATCATCATCTTGACGTATGCTAGCTTCCAGAACAAGAAGGTGAATTCACCACCCCAGGAGATGGTGGACCAGTTACCGAAACTCAAATCAGCAATGGCTCTTTCATCACCAATATAAGCCAGCGAACCTTGGTGCTCGTAGACGAAAGGTCTCAAGTTTTCCTTTAACTTGATGATTCTTCTTGAAAGTTTGTCAGATTTATCAGCATCAGCACTGATTCTTTGGAATTCCAAATCATCAATCTTAGCCAACTTGTTAAAATGGCTAGCTAAAAAGTGGCCCTGTTGGTGAGCAACTTGAGCAGTTGGAACGTTTTTTGTGAAAGTACAATCGCCCAAAGCGTAAATGAAATCATCACCGTAAAGCTTCATGAATTCATCAACCAATAATCCACGTCTGGCAGTCTGCTGTTCAAGAACCTTAGAAGCCAAGACCTTAGTAATCTTTCTTTGAGTGTTACCACCAGCCCAGACTAAAGTTCCATATGGAATGACAACGTCCTTCATGGAACCATCTGCACCTTTGACAGATGCGTAGACGTTCTTTGGATCAACTTTCTTAACCATGGTATTGGTTCTCAAATCAATATTCATGTGCTTGAAAGTGTCTTTTGTGTATTGAATCAATTTAGAATCAAACATGTTCAAGACGTTAGGAAGAGCTTCAACAAGAGAGACGGTCATTTCCTTTTCGATACCTGGAATCAACTTTGATAGATCTTGGTCGATGAAATCCTTGATTTCAGCAGCCAATTCAACACCAGTAGGACCACCACCACAAACGACAACATTCAATAATCTTTCTCTTTCTTCGGAACCTTTTGGTAGCAATCTCGAAGCTTCAATAGCATTGAATAACTTGGCTCTCACTGCGGTAGCATCATTTGCTTCCTTCAAGAAGGATGCATATTCTGGGATACCTTGGATACCAAAAGTGTTAACAGTGGCACCGACAGCAAAGACTAAGTAATCGTAGTTAATAGTGGTTTGAATTGGCTCAATTTCCTCGTTGGTGAAAGCGTCACCTAAGTGCAATCTTTGAGACTTGTGTTCGATGACAAGCTCCTTCTTAGCAGGATCGATATCGGTGGCAGCAGCTTCATAGTACTTGACTTCACCAGGAGTTTGTGCAGCGATGGATCTAACAGGGTCACTGATTGATTTGACATCGATGGTACCAGTAGGGACAGAAGGCAACAATGGTGTGAACAAGAAGTAGTTTCTTGGAGAGACGATGATGACGTTATATTGAGTAGTATCTAAATCTTTCAGAGTTGAGATGGCACCCCAACCGGAACCCAAGATGACGATAGTTTTCTTCTTGTTACCATTTGGTTTCAAAGCAGTTTGAGGAATCTGCTTGCCAGGGTTGGTTTCCCTGTAAACTTGGTAAGTCACATACCCTAAACCGGCAATTGCGGTTGCAACGGTGGCTCTAAAAGTCCATCTGAGGAAGCCAGCCTTGACCGGCTTTTTAGTAGTGGATGATTTCACTTGTTGGTTGAAAACAGGTCTTGTGGTTGACAAGAATCTTCTACCCTGGAGTCCTGAGTTTCTAATCAATTGACTGAACATTGCGATATTTTTCCAACTAGCTACGAGTCGATGAGCACCTCAAAATGGAAAATTTTTTCAGACGATAGGCTCCAAAACTGACTAGATCCGGTACAAGCTGAAGTAAAAGTTGTAGAGGGATCAGGAGAGAAATCAAAGGCACAAAAGGACTCCAAAGTATTGAACCGGAGAAGGATCCAGGAGCTGCAAGATCTGGAAATCTACCGAACAAAAAAAAGAATGAAGATGCCTCAAAGATGGGTGCATGACTATCCGAGATCCAAACAATCTTAGGGGTCGCTTCCCAATTAGGCGACACGGACACAAGTTGAAGGGACGCGGCAGAAGAGCGTCCGCAGTGTTGTAGCCAAACGAGCCACTTGGAAGGCCCGATTCGCTCTTCCCGTCAGTGGCTCTACTCCAGCGAGAGGAAATCCGTGCGAGTTTCCCGTTCGCGAATCGCGATGCCGGGTCGTATCCAATCGACGATTGCCGACTGGCTCGAATCGTTTGGCAGAGTATGCGCCGCAAGTTGCAACTGCAAGCGCCACGGTCCACCACAGGGCACAGACGTCACAGACTACAGCGCACTATGAAACACCCTGTGGCTGTGACCATGTCCTCGTGCTCCCTGTCACGTGGTCAGATTGAATTCTTCTAAAATACCTTGCACCAGCACGGCTTCCGGATCGGGCTAGTTAGCCTCTCTGACCCGCACTGTCCAAGTGCGTGTCACACACACATTGCGGCACACGCTCTATTCAAAGGACCCCCGATTCCCGAATCGGTTTCCCCACGGGGGTTTCAACTTTCTGCCATGGGCCTGCTAAGTTTCAACGCCGGCTGGTGGTGGATGCTGGATTGTGGAAAACCGGTGGTCTTCCCTAAAGTGTATATATCATTTTTCCGGTTCACGTACAAATCAACGTTTGTTGTACATCGGGATCTGTTCATCTGACGTTCATCAAAACTCGAAATGGAGAAGCCCAAGTCAAATAGAACAATCAGAGTGAAGACTGGCTGCCTAACTTGCAGAAACAAGAGGAGGAAAGTACGTGGCTGCTTGTGTTCTTTTTTTTTTTTGTTCATTTCATTAATTTGTGGAGAAAGTTATAAAAGAGTGCATACTAACATTGATCATAGTGTGATGAAATTAAATCAATCGATAAAAAGACTGGCAAGATGAAGTGCCAGTACTGCGTAGTGAAAAACTTTGAATGTACGTGGCCTGCCACCGTCTTTGGTCCTGTGTTTGTTAATACCTCCATTCAGGATGGAGAATCGATCAAAAGAAAAAAACTGAGCCAGCCGAAACCTGAACACATAACTGGTGGAATAACGGAGTTCACACTAGGGGGAAATCCTTCGGTGAATTCTATATTGAATGGACCACACTCTTTGCCGGCTCCTTCGACCTATATTTCATCAACTTTCTCCTCTGTTCAAGGTAACGATGTGCCAAGCGCCCTGAAACAAGTTCTTATTCCGCAACTCGCCAATAGACCGATTAATGACTTGAACAGAATTCCTGTGAAAACCACCACTTTACAATCCAATAATGACTTGCAATCGGTAAAATATACTCCCCAAAGCAGAGTATTGAATACCAATAACGACAAGATGGTTGATCACAGCATTATGGAAACTAATACGAACAACAGCAGCAGTGACAACGATGGTAGTAACACCAGTAATGATCACCATAGCACCAGCACAGATCCCAGCTCGACCACTGACAGCAACACTAATGCTGAAGATATCAACATCACCACCAACAGTAGGAATACGAGCAACACCACAAATGAGAATAACGGTAATATTAATAATAATGAAGATGAAGATGAAAATGGGAATGGAACCACTAACAATGATGGTCCACCGATGAAGAAAACCACTAGTGTCTTAAGTTTGAAAAATTACAACTTCAATTTAATCCAATCCTCTATTGTTCCACCTCCTTCGTTGTCTAACCTTTCACATATACCACCTTATCAAAGACAGCAACAGCCACTTACTTTCTCAGCCACACCGAATTTTCCTACACCTAATGAGCAATCACCATTCCCTGCTCCTACACCGCATACCAATGGCAATGGTGTCCCCGCTGGTATACCGAATCAACATTTGCCATCGCATGTAAACCAGCAAGGAAATGGCGCTCCATTTGAAACCCCCAAGTTTCCTGTTTTTGGATTTGACGACATCGAATCTCCACGGTTTGATTCTATGAAAAGGGATGCCTTTGATTATAACCAGTTTGTGGATTTGTTGGAGGATACGCAACCAAACTACTACGAAATCCCAGACACTTTGCGTGACTTCATGTATTTGAACGCAGCAGCAGCGACAAACCACATGCCGGTGAATCATATTGATTTGCAAAGCAACCTTAATAACGATGGACAGAAACAACACCATCACAACAACGGTCTCCCATCTCTTCCGTCGTTTATCCAATCTCCTAATCAAACAAGGTTACCGCCTTTGGATATGAACAGACAAACACAATACATCAATTTTAAGAACGAATCTCCTATCTCAGTTCCATCGGATGTCCCACCTCCAGATCTATTCAAACAGTACTTCCAATCAGAAAACTTCCAGAACATTGAGCCTCCACTAATACCCGAATGGGAACGTATTGCATTGATGAGAAACTTTGTCTCTGAAATTTCCGATTGGTTGGATATGTTTGATCAGGAACGCCATTTTGGTACCGTTATCCCTCAAATGGCTCTCGATTGCCCTCCTTTGATGTACTCGATTCTTGCTCTGAGCGCAAAGCAATACGAGTCAACAAACGAAAACTACCCAAGAAATCGTGCCATGCTCCTCTATCAGTATGCCTTGCAACAGGTTGTCAATTCTGGGAACACATCACCTGATAAAAATGCTGTTGGACCAGATACCACGTCCAGCAGCGGATCAACAAGTTTTAGCGCGAGCCACAACTCGGGCAAGACTATAGAACAGAAGATGAGCGACTGTAGAAACGGAATCATTCCTGCTTGTGTGATTTTGTGTGTCTTTGCAATGATGTCCTCTTCACCGAACACCTGGAGACGTCATTTAGAAGGTTGTTTTGTGTTGTTCAAATCGTATGGAATTCATGGGTTTGCTTCACCTCTTGAAAAAAGCGTGTTTTGGAGTTTTATCAGAATGGATGTTTGTTCGGCAGTTATTGGAGAACAAGGCACGCTGATTGAATCAAAGTACTGGCTTCCTCCTGGCCATAACATTTACAGCGCTGCTAAGTTATTCAGGGATGATTGCACCAATGCAAACTGGGACATGTATGCAAACTACATGGTTTTTTTGGTTGGTAGGGTGATGAACCTGGTCTCGTCTGCCGATCCAAACATCAACTTTGAAATGGAATGGAAGATGCTATGGGAGGAGATTAAATCTTGGGAAATCAACAAACCGATTGGAATGAAACCGATCTACGAGAACGATGATCCAACGACGTTCCCATTCCCCAAAATATTGTATTCAAACGGACCGGCTACGAGTGGGAACCAGTTGTACCATATGGCAACCATCTTGATGTTACAAAATAAGCCTCGGTTGTTAAAATTGAACACTCTGCCCAACGATTCTACGGATTATAGAAGGGTGAGCATCAGTATGATGACGTCACCTTCCGTCTCTGTGTCACCGCTAAGTGAGACGAAACAGCAACAGCAGCTGCAACAGCAACAACAACAGCAACAACAATTGAGTTCTGCAGGTTATCAGATCCATTCAAAATCTTTAACTTGGCATGCTAGAAGAATCGTCGGTATAGGTTGTTGCAACTCTGATCATGGGGCTTACACGAATTCATTACAACCGTTATGGGTGGCTGGGAAACTGACAAGTTCTATCACAGAGCATAATTTGATCTTGAAACATTTGAATGCGATTGAAAAAGAATGTGGGTGGCCAACAAAGAGTAGGTGCAAGGACTTGATCGAATACTGGAACGGCATCACCTAGAGAAAAGCATATGTTTTCTAAACGTGTAAACACTTTTACTTCATCGATCGATCGATATATAATACTTTTTACCAACTGTATAATTAATTATATTTAGTACGCCAAAGATTATTATAAGATATAAGCATCTGTATTGAGCTTTTAAGCTGGGAGGAAGATCAAACAAACCAATATCCCCGCAAAAAAAGGAAAATCGGGAAAAGGAATAAAATAAGACCATATACCAAATGGCTGATAGTGTCCCCTGTCACCTGTGACGACCTTCTAAAGAGTGCACTCAATTTACCCTTCGACCCCACACTGCACCAGCGAACAGTTTGATGTCGCAGAATAAATTGTGGGGTGACACCGATGTTGTCGGTGCACCGCCGCGGGTGCATCGAGATCGAGCTTGCTTGCCACTGTCCACTGTCCACTGCCAGGCCCAGACCCCAGAGTCCAGACCAGCTGCCCCACAAATTAATATCGTTCTCGGGGCCGCCTGCCTGCCACAAAAACGCGGGATCTCTCGGTGTCAAACGAAAGTTGGTACAAACCGGAGTCGTCATGGCTCCACGATGAATCATCCGATCTCGATTTCAATCTTCGAATCACATGCCGTGTGGGCAAATTATCGTAGTTATAATTCATACTATAAATATATATATATAATATAATATATTATATATATCTGTGGCAAAACACCGCCTTCCCGCAAAACGTCCCACCACGCAAAAACCCGGCTTGTACAATCACCCTGCAAACAGGTGATCTCGCAACAAAAGCATGGCTATAAAGATAGCCGACAATCCCAGAAGGCTAATGAATCTTTTCTAGGTGCCCTTTACCACTATCCACCTTGCGGCCCCCCCTGTTTTGCATTGGACATTTTTGATTAGCCTAACTTGCGCAACGCACAGATTTTGTCTCCATCAATCGATCGATATACAATATACATCTTACAATTATCGCCATGACTGAACTTTTATCAAAGGATAAATTGCACTCCACAGATTCATCTTTATCGCTGTATTCACTTCATCATCACCGCCCTACTGTCTCTTTGACACCTACACGAAGCTCCACACAATTACACTATCTACAAAGTGAACTGAGAGACGAAACTCAAGCAGATAAATTCATGGCGTCTACCCTTTTCCAATACCTCAAGGATTCCAACGATCTTGGATCGTTAGAAGGTAATCCTGACCATCTCTTGTCTACAATTGCTCTTTTCCATGATACACAAAACTATTCCGACGGCCAAGATTCTCGTTCCAACTATCAACTGAAAGAAGTGGCAAAAGTATTTGAGACAAACACAGCTGATTCGATATTGCATATGGGAACAGAGAAAGATTTTGGATACTCGCTATTATTCCTGGCAAATGAGTTCCTAAAAGTAACACATCAGTTTACCATCTATGGCTTAGTCAACAGTTCCGACCTCACAGAAGGCGAAATCAAATTAATTGAATATCTTGTTCAGCTGTCTGGAATCAGTCAGGTTAAACTTATATTCGCTTCAAATATTTCGAAATCGGTGATAAGTTTCTCCGAAGAAAGAAAGCATTTTGATTGGATCATAATCAATCACCTGTCACAGCTACGTGACCTTGAATACTTGCGTATGCTAGAGAGTTTATCGATCATTCAACCAAGAGTAGTTGTCATTAAGACCAGCGATTTTTCACAAGGCAACGAATTCAACGACTATCTAATGGCTACGCCGATGCGCAGAAGACAATTTAACGTTGAAAAGAGTTCATGGTACAATGGCTGTTGGAATTTGATTTATAAGCCATTGGCTACCCCATTTAATAGTACTGGAGATGCCTTCTTTGCTGTGTGTACAGAGCATTTGGACTCTTGAAGCTTTAATGATATGCTTATACACGATTTTAGGATATATTTATGCATTATATATGACGCGTTGATTTATGATTTTTATTGAGGTCTTTGATTTGTGTTTTTTTCTTTTCTTCTTTTGTTTTGCCCTTTTTGTTCCGGCTTTCACCATTTTGCAGCTAACAACCACTCGTATTTACTCTTGTAAGCGCTCCCAGACAAAATAATTATGTAAGGACAAATGCCTACAATCAAGTAACACGACAAAGAAATTCACCGAAAGGATGAATCATCCGACTTGCTACGTATGTATATGACTGGATATGGCATTCGCAGGGTTGCAAATTGCAATCGAACCGAGGAGTGACGGAGAGAAAGAGAAGTGGGTGAAAACTGGACATTTTATAGACTTATCCTATTCTCAATCGTAAACAAATGCCTGGCTAAGGTAACACACGTCTTGTAACTATAAATCATTTGTGATTGTCGCATACTCAAAACATTTCATGTCTTATATTGAGCACCAGGCCCTGATGAACCAAGCCTTGAATTCCAACACTTTATGTGATTGTTCATAGTTCTATTTCAAGCAAGGTCCCGTCGCAGTCAACAACTCAGAGTTCTAATTTCATGGTTGAGTAGTCTACAGTTCTCATGAGTTAAACGTTAAAGCTCCCCCGGTCGTTCTATTATCCCATTACATTGCTCACGGTCGTTTGACACTTAATAATTTTATTTAACTTCCCCGATGAGATTTTGTTGAGGATTCCAATAATTTGGCAGCTGTGAATTGTGAACAACCGGAACTAGTCAAAACGTTAATATTAACGTTTGTAAAAGAAGTTTTTGCTATAAGAAAGTTATAATTATGATGATTACTCTTATGTTGATCTAAGTATATAGTTATTCGTAGATACATTCACATAGAGGGCTATATAGAATTATAGAGTTCTGAAAGATAATATGATATTGCCTATAGGAAGAACTTCAACAACGTAAAGACCACCGTTTCTTGTCCAAAGATGCTTCCTTCCAAAAAGAATTCTGCATACTCGCTACATTTCGGCTTGTAAGTAAGGAGTTGCACTTGTTATTTTACGTTACCAACAATAAGGGAGATTAAATTTCTGCTCATTACTATAATAAAAGAATGCGAACAATTAGACGGTAGGTGATAAAGTATAGATCGATAAGGTATAGAAAAGGGAATAAATCCCACATATATATTATTTATAAATACCCTGTCAAATTAGGCTTGTAAGTCGTACCATCTGAATTTAGAAACATGCACCACTTATCACTAATTTACTGTTTCATGTAAAACTCCACTGATAAATTACTGTTGATTATTTAATGTAATTTACTAGTGGAGTAATCGTAAAAAGGGAATGTTAATTCTATTAAGAATTAAAAGAGTTTTGTAGTCTTAAATCTATATGAAATCATTCTTATGTCTCGTCGACATTCTGTCAGCATAGTCTAGCACAGCCACAGCTGCTTACTGTACATCTGGTTCCGGTTCCCACAGATGTACAATACTCAGCTACAGTCAACTAGACTACTCCAGTCTATATACGCCACACCATATAGCATTTTTCACTACTGAATACTTCTCCTCCAGGTATTCCACATCACTCCCAGTGTATTCTATTCCCAGTACTTATAAGTCCTGTTTATATTGACTATCCTAATTCTGTACTTCTTCATTAGAATGATAAGTTCTCTATACATATATTATATATTCTATAGACTGTATTGTATCACATCAGTGTATTAACTTCTGTGAGAAGTAAAATGTATTATTTAATTAGTGATCTCATTCATGATTACCTCATAAAGATTCTATGAATCTTTCCATTTCAGTTGTCACCAAAACCTGTCATTGAAACTGCCATATTGCTCCGTCTGCCATCTTCTGCTGAAGAAATATTCTCCTCTGAAACCTCAGAGGATCCAAATTGGTTCCGAAGATACCTGAATACTCTCTGTTTAGTTGATAAATGAGATGCTCATCATTATCCAACAGAGCTAAGGAGCATTTACCCCAAGTTTTGGAAATCATTTCGAAGTAGTGGTATTTGATCTGCCCGTCTGCCGGTGATCTGGGTATAATATATCAGCAATCTCAATTTATTGGCAAGGACCGTGTTAGGTTTCTAAAACACGGATGTATTTCTTCTTTCTACGTCCTTGGGCGTCTATCGCAAGTGCATACCCGAACACATGAGGAATCACTAACTCGGCTACCTTCATTCCACCTCTATTGGTTTCCTATGCATACAACATTTGGTTTACTTTTCTCTTCTTTGTCTACCAATTGATACAGAGCCACCTCAACAAAGTCCCAACATTGAATAAACTCAGAAATGTTTCTGCTGGAGTTTTCGACAATTGCATTCAACTGCCTCATTGCCGAATTTTGTGCAAACAATTTTTCCTCAGGAGTTATTGTAGTTGATGACCGCCTTTTAGGGAAAACTTTGCATTATTCTTACTAGTTTCATAATCCCATCGTAATACCCTTCAAACGGTTTATCGGTTACTTGTGTCTTTAGTCTAGCCAGTAGCAACCTATCCAGCTCCAGTTTCCTATTCCAGGTTGGAAGCATTGCCTTTCTGACAACTTCTTCCGAAGATTGCAACTGGAAGTCCAAAAGCACCCATAATGTTGAATATCGCTCTCGCTTCAAAAATCTCCGCAATTGATGTTCATTTTCAATCGGGCTTTGTTTTTAGTTCCTTAACAAGTTTTAAACTTCAAAGAGAGAAGAACTGTTACGAAAGATTGAAAATTTATCTCCCATATTGTCTGATATTTTGGAGACACTCGATTGCTACCTCAGCAATCCAGGATTCATTCGTATATATAGGCGGCTCCGCCCTGTTATATCATTCTTTATTTCTTACTGAATCGTTTATATATTGAATGTAGAACTGTTTAGTTTATATTTATTGCTACCAAGATTAGATTATTGCAGCTACGAGCCTACTCCGCACTACAAGTTGCAACTATATTAACTGGCCAGCCGACTTCATTAATGTATTACATAATAATCCAACTGCACTTATTAAATCATAAATGGAGAGTGCAAGGGTGAAACTAAAAATTATACGTATTATCTAAGACGTCGATCGACGCGTATAACGTACAAAATTCAAATCGCAGTTTAATCACATCGTATAATATATATATATAGATAGTAGAGCAGCCTAGCTACTAGCTAGTAGCTAGTAGATATATATTAGAGAATGGTGATCTGAATTCAGCGACGCACGGCTAGATAAGGCTGGCTGGCTTGGGCACCCGAGCGCGCGCTTCCTCTCCACGCAGGGCAGCCGTGTCAACATACAGACAAGCCCTTAAGGGGTGCAACTGTGTAAGCTGCTTAAGTTGCAACCTGAATCTTTTGATAGAATCAACACAACATAATCTAGGATTTTTTGAATATCTTATACACGAGAGGCTCCAGTCAGTGGTGTAGCTATATCTATTCATTCATTACACTTTTTTCCCTTTACTTCCTTTCTTCTTTTACTGTCTCCTCACTATGGCTGAATACCCACACGACGAAACCTCGTTACAACCCGAAGGAAGCCCGTCTGTTGCCAAAAGACAACAAGATCTTGCGATTTTCAATATACCTCTAGTTAATAAACCGTTCAGATTAACACACTTGAAGTACATAGTTTTTTTGTTATGTGGTGTTTCTAACTTATGGCCTTGGAACTGCTTCTTGTCCGCCTCTGAATACTTCCAAGATGCTTTCAGAGAAGCTCCAAAACTAGCGGATAGTTATTCGTCCACTATGATGACTATATCCACTTTTGGTTCTGCCATTTTCAATTTTATCTTGTCACAGAAACAGAAAGGAGCTGACTATAAGTTTAGATTGAAGTTTGGTAACATGATTCAAGTGGCGATTTTCTTTGCAATGACGTTGAGCACTCTAATGTCCAAACCCGTTGTTGCCTATTTTGTCTTTGTGATGTTTGCCGTGCTTATGTCTGCTGTGGGTTCGTGTTTTGCACAGGTTGGTGTTCTAGCATTGGTGAATGTTGAGGGATCGATTTATGCCAATGCAACACTGGTTGGCAATGCGATCGCAGGTGTGCTACCGTCAATTTCTTTAATTCTTTCCATTTTGCTGAACAAAAAATCTGGAAATAGAGATAGAGAAGCTTTGAACTACTTTTTGACCAGCTCAGTTATTTGTATAACTACCTTACTAAGTTTAAAGTTACTGGAATATTTTGAGTTGAAATCGGATGATTATAAAGATTTACCTTCCTCCAATTTGGAACTGGAGGATGAAAGCATCATGGAAGGATTGAGTACAGATACTGCTACTGATATCGGCGAAGAGGAAGAAGAGCACCGTCATGTTTCTTTTGGTTATTTATGGTCGGTTTTAAAACTTGTCCAAATTACTATCTTTTTCACCTTTTCATTAACTTTGATCTTTCCCGTCTTTGCTGCTAATGTGGAATCAACCCATATAGACAAGAAAATTTTTGTTCCTGTTGCATTTTTAATTTGGAATGTCGGTGATTTGGCTGGAAGAATCTTAACTGCATTCCCAATGTTTACATTAAGAGGTCAGTATTCCATGATTCTATATTCGTTATCAAGATTATTGTTTGTGCCTCTATTCTTTGGATGTAACTTGAAAGGAAAGGGGAAAGGATTTATTGGGGATGCTGTTTATTTGCTGTTACAGTTCCTATTTGGATTAACAAACGGTCAGATTTTTTCGTCTTGCTTCATGGCTATCGGCACCCTCTTAAAGAATGAAAGTGAACAGAAGGCCGCCGGTGGATTTACTGCTTTCCTAATCAACATCAGTTTGTTGTTTGGAAGTCTTATGAGTTATCTATTCGTGTATTTAATTATGTGAAGAATTAATTTTAATACTAGTTTCAATAGTTTGCATGTGTATATGCTTACAGCACAGTTAGAAGAGATCTGCGAACGGACAGCAAATTAGCTAATCAGCGTTCTCAAAATACTAATAGCCTGCGCACGACTTTACTGAGCTGTGAACTGGAGAACATATTGTGTCCTGCACGCCCCAGTAGGAAGTGGATGACTCGATTGCTTGTTAGCAGCTGGCAATTAATGTATGTGGGAGGCTGCGAGTAATCAAAATGCAGAGAAATCGATTAGTGGAGGAGGCGATGATTTACACATGGATATCATCCTCATTCTTCTTTTTATCATTTTGTTTTGTTCTACCACTTCTTCGATTAATTCTTTTGATTTTATATCCACAGCTCAATAATTATTTTGAGCATACATTTGCAAATCCTTTTGTCCCATTTAAATACTCGATCTCTTTTCAGAAGCGCACAAGTATAGACATAATGATTCTTACTAGAATACTGGGACCATCTACCTTCAAGAGCCAGCTAACTAGAACAACGGCAAACTACATAGCCTCTTCTAGTCAGGTGCTACTACCCAGACGCTTAGGATTTGCTGGGAGGTACAACACGACGTTGTCATCACACTCAACTACCTCAGCACAAACTCCAACTAAACCACTCAAGAAGCCAAACCCACTATTGGACTTCAGCAAGACAAAAGTTAAAAACCAACAGTTTTCAGATCAAAACAGCATGCCGCTATTTATCGCTATCACTTCCAATGCAGCTGAAAAATTAAATGAAATATCACAATCCGACAACAACCCAGATTTGGCGTTAAGGGTCCAAGTTGAGAGTGGGGGATGCCACGGATTTCAATACTTGTTAAAACTATCAAATGTGTCTGAATTCAAGCCAGACGAAGAAGATTCGCTATTCACGAGGGATGGAGCAAAAGTGCTCATCGATAAGACCAGTTTGGAAATTTTGAGAGATTCCAAGATCGACTACGTCCACGAGTTGATTGGATCGCAGTTCAAAGTTGTTGATAGTCCGTATACTAAGAGCAGTTGTGGATGTGGAAGTAGTTTTGACTTTGATTTTGATAAGTTGAATGAGTCAAGTTGACTTTCTAATTTGTAACCGAAATTTCCGCATTCCGATTTTATATCCAAGAATTCTGTTTTTTGGAGTCTATCGTTATATTTATAGTTTTTTTTTTGACGACATTTATTCCATGACTATATATTAATACATTTACATACACACATATTTATTGGGATTTCTTGTGTTTAAGCGTAATAGATAGTAAGCATTGGAGTCGTCAGGGACCAAAATTACATTAACTAGTATACAAAATTTCAAAATACATAACCGGAAAGTTGTTCTAAGCACACAAATCACATAGCTGGAACAATATTTCCCAAATAGTGGGTCTATCATCATCATAATTTTCGGGATCCGGTAAAAATGACATTTCGCTAGTAAATCTGATTTTTCCGTCACTCAAAACAAAGAACAACCTACATCGTAACTTACCCAAACTCAATCGATTAAAATCAACGGCTGTCTGTTTCTTCATATGGTCATAAAGAGACTCAACAAACCCGATTTTTGTATCATTACTATCACCAAATTTCTGTATGTCACTGTTAGGTAAGTTTATGGTCAAATTGCTCAATGCACCGTTGGTTGTGGGTATGCCAGTAAACGACAACTCGATATCGCCAATCCTGTCATGATCAATCTTAGCTATAGCGTCATTTAAAATACTCTGAAGCAAATCAGAGGGAAGTTTCAATGAACCTATTAGACAACCCACTGAGTTCACGAAATAATCATTCATGACCGATAAAAGCTTGGGTTGGATCTTCGTCAACATCAATATCACACCTGGCTTTGTTTCAATCAGAATCAACAATTGTACCGGTATGATCCTGGATAACTTGAATCTAAAATGCCCAATCTTTAAAAATCTACCACCCACTTCAAGCTGGTTTATTTTCACTTTAACTTGTAACTGCCTGTAGACTTCCCCAAAATCGGGCCTATCATCGAGGTTGGATCTACCTGAGCTATACAACTTTGAAGTCATTGGAATCAATGAGCTTCCTTTCAAAAAATCCTGGCCTTTGTATAATTCATTAGCGATAATAGCATTTGTCAATTTTTTTTTCAACTGTTCGATTTCGGGATTGAATTGCAGCTCGTCGTAGCATAAACGATCCACTATCGAGCCATGCACCTCAGGAATTGAATGAAGTTTGAAAACCTTGAATGTGCTGCCCAAGAATATTTTAGACATTATCAACCCGATCAGAGACGTCCTATTTACTTGCCACTTTAAAAGCAATCTATTATACTCAAAGATATCTGATTACCAATCATCGATAGAGATCCCACTCAAGACGTGAGAAGGATTCAACAATAAAACTCGGGGAATCAGATCAAAACAAAAATGAAAACAAATGCATCACGAATCACAGCTAGGAGCACAGCCAAACAAACAGGAGCCGCACGACTCCTCTGGCCAGATCGAACAAAAAATATGCTTAGCCAAGTTCTTACGTACCAAGTTTCAGCTTATATAGACTGCGAGGCTTGGTGGCCAGCGGTGAACCAACGGAACACAGAAGAGACGAGGCAGATGCACCAGTAGCTGATATCTAGACGGCAGATGACGGGACGAATTTTTCACAACCCCACTGGAAGTTATTAAGTTACCAAATCATATCAATTGCTGGATTCGCTGGACAATGTCATTCTGGGATAACAACAAGGACTCCATTAAGAAGGGAAGCATTTCTGCTCTGAAGGGTGCAGGTAGAGCTACAGCTACCGTCTCCAAGTACGGCTATCATGCTGGCAAGACGGCCTACAAGAACCACAAGTCGGGTAAATCAGAGAATGCTCAAGAAGAAGAGGAAGCAGGCACTGGATCTGTGAGACCACTTAGTTGTCTGAAAGATCCTCATGGCTTTGCTCCTCCTCCTAGACATGTTGCGATCACAGGTGAACCAGTCTCCTACTCTCAGCCTAGTCCACCACCGCCACAACAACAACAGCTTCCTCCGCATCCACCTACAGTTCAGTATCAACAACCACAATCCCAGTCTCCCTATTATCAGCAACCACCACAGGCTGGCTATTACCAATCAACAGAACCTCAGACTGGTTATTACCAACAACCACAGCAACAGCAACCACAACAGCAACTACAACCGCCACAACCTCAACAGCAACAGCCATCTCCTTTACCATACGGGCAGCAACCGTATGAACAACAGCAAGCACAAAGTGGTTATTTCCAGCAGCAACAACAAGCAGCTCCGCCACCTCCAGCTTCCCAATATGGCCAGCAATCCCAACAGCCCTATCAGTCCCACTATCAACCAGAGCAGCAGTATCAACCTCAGACTGTCCAACCCCCTTCTGCTCCCACTGCAAAAGCACCACCTCCAAAACCTCTACCTCCCCAGAGATGGGCAGATTCACAACCCTCAACTGCAACAAATGCCCAATATGGCGTAAATACAGCTACGCAACAACAAAGTGTTCAATATGGGGCACCAGCAAACCTTCCTCCGCAAGAACAGGCAGCTCCTGCAAGTCAAGGTGGTATCACGATCACTGGTGCTCAGCTCAAACAGGCTGGTTCTTTTTTGGCGTCCATGGTTGGAAATCAAAACCAGCAGCAGCAACAACCGCAGCAACAATCACAGCAGCAACAATCACAGCAACAACAACAACAGCCACAGCAATCATCCGGTGGCATATCTTTAAGTTCTGCACAGTTACAGCAAGTGGGTGCTCTAGGTGCTAGTATCTTTGGCAACCAACAACAGGCACCACCACCGCCGCAACAACAGCAGCAGCAGCCACCGTATCAGACCGAGGCTCCTGCTTATCAACCTCAACCGGGATATCAAAGTCAAAGTACTGCACAACTGCAACAGCCATATCACGCTCAAGGAATTCCACAACCGCAACAACAACAACCCTACCAATCTCCAAATTATCCTCAACAACCCCAGCAGCCATATGGTGGTACTCCTCAGCTATATCCAAGTCAGCCACAAGACCCATCCACTCCTCAACCGCAATATCAGGCTCCAGCACCAATCGTTCCACAGCCGCAACAACAACAACCTGAACTATCCTACCAACGGCCTTATTATGATCAGCCTCCTGTTAGCACTCCTCCGGCCGTTGTAGCACCAGCTCCTGAGTCAGCAGCGCCGCTACCAGTGAGAGACTATGGTAATGCTCGACCACAGCCACCTCCACCATATCAGCAACAGGCACCACCCGTTGCCACTCCATCCCCTATTCCTCCAGCAAGATCTACAGTAACACCATCTGCTGCTCCAGTGCCTCCGGTGCGAACCTCCTCTCAGATTTCGGAATCTTCAAAGAGCGGATCCGCTCTTGCTATTCCTCAAAGTATTGGGGGTATATCTAAAGAGCCTCCTAGCAAGCATCCAAAAGAGGTTATTGTTGAACCTAAATTTGACACCAGTTTAATGGACTTCAATATTAACAAATTCGGTGCCCCTCCTCCAAAACCATTTAGAAACAGCGATGAAATAGCCAAAGTGGAAAGGGAAAAAGATGCAAAAATTAGAATGCAAAAAATGAGAGAGGAATCTCTGGAAAAGGCAAGAATGTCTGCAAAGGTTGCTGAGTCATCGCTGTCCACGGGATCATCAAGGGTTGGCTCACCTCAACCTTCAGTGAGCTCTAAACCAAACTTACCGTCTAGAATGTCATCGTCAGATTCGGAAATCAAATCTGATGCGGAGGAGCCTAAGAAGTTCAATCTGGTTGATATTTCGAAAATTCAGCCTCCTCCTCCAACTCCTAAGTATCACGAAGCGGAAAATGCTCCTGGAAACCATTTGAAGGGGTCGCCTGGCCTACCACAAAGAGCCCCCCTTAGAAGCCCAGCCCCAGTGGCTAGGGATGGGTCGAGATCGGAAAATGCTACGCCCCCACCACCAAAGAAGTTTAACCTTGTTGATATTTCAACTCTAGGCCCTCCACCACCACAAGTTCCCCCTTTGCGTAACAATGATGAGAGCAACTCGGGACACCAGGTTCTAGCACATCCTTATGTTGGAGAGAGACCCGTTGCCACTTCACCTCCTCCTTTAGGCCCAAGAACATCAATTACATCCACAGTTGGATCACCTCCTCCATTGGCACCAAGAACATCGATTACATCTACTGTAGGAGTTTCACCACCACCACCATTGGGTCCTAGAACATCAGTGTCCTCTTTACCTCCGGTTTTGGGTTCAAGACCTTCTGCTACGCAAGTTCCAACTAATCCGGTCAAAAAGGTACCCCCACCAAAACCTGTAAAGAAGGTAACTTCTTTCACCGACGAAACTACAGCTGAATCTGTCGTTCCTTCAACTTTGCATAAGAAGAAGCCAGCTCCAGTGCCATTAAAGTCGCACTTGAAGCCAACTATTCCAGATAACGTTGTTCTGCCGGAAGATGTTGCAAAAGCAGAGCATTCCCTGACTGAAGGAAAGAAAAGACCTCCAAAGCCAGTTAAAAAGCCTTCATTGGCATCATCCATTCAAGAAAATGAGGTTCATTCGAGCGCCCAGGGTGGGCATATTAGGGAATTACAGAGTCGTTTAAATGGTCTTCAATTTTCTCGTGAATAACTGGTTCTTGATTTCTCTTTATTTCTTTGTTATTTCTTTAGCCGTCTCTTTATATATCTAAATCCTCACAATTATATTTTGTTACACTTAAAAATATTTTGATTTACTATATAGAAAATCGAAAATAGCCTTAAAAGATGTTCGCTCCGTAGTAGAGCAATCAGATATATTTTACCACCTTGAGTGGGGATACACCAATCTGGAATTAAAAATGAAGAATTCCAGCCTTCTCTTGTGAATCTCTCAAAATGACTGAAACAGAAAAAAAAAAAATGGCTTGAATCAAAAACAGACATGTCACCTCAATATTTTGCTTGGTCAGCTCCTTCGGAAGGTGATATCATTTTAAGGGATATTGAGAGTGCGTGGTTCAGTAGTTAGATTGGGAAATTATATTGGTCGCGCATAGGCAATTTTTCCAAAAAGGGCAAAATCATATCCCTGAATTTTTGATGTATCATATTCTAGCATCAAAGTTTATGATTGATCTATAAACTTGCTACTATCAAATCAAAGAAACTGCCAGCCTTCTTTTTTTGTATGCTTATTATCATTTAATTTAGAACCAGCCATCTTTATTTCAAAGGGAATTTTTAGATGTGCCAAAAAACTGTCTATAAATACCACCCAAAACTCCCTCCTTAGTTCCTTTCCTTTAACTTTTAATTTTTCTAATAACCATCAGAACACAAGACTCTTTTTTTGTATCAAAACCACTATCTAATCTAAGTTGCAAAAATGTCTACCACCGCTATTGAATACATCCAAGTTGACACCTCTTCAAATAAGGAAACTAAGAGCTACATTAAAAAAGTGCTCCAGAAGTTCAAAAAAGAAAAGACCCAAAGACTTGTTTATGCTGTCCACGACTGGGCAAAAGCAAACAACAGTTTTTCAATTCCTGTCTTACAAGAGATCAATTCAACTAAACCAAGAGCTAACAAACAAGAGAAAAGGCTTTTTAATGATCAATTTTCAAAAGCATTTATCATGCAAGTTCAGAAGTACCTGACTTCGCAAGAAGAGTTGATTCAAGTTTTCTCTAACTTAAAAGTCATGAACGTGCTAATTGATCACCAGCCAGCTTTATCACCTTTGTTTGATACTAATGAAATGAGAATGATTAAAGGTATTTTTAGAGTTGTTAAAGGAAAAGGAGCAATTGTTAAAGTTGCTGTTCCGATTAGCTCACCTTCTTCACCAAAGCGCTCTGAAGCGGCATCAGATTGGCACTTCACCGACTCATTTTCAATGTCAGCAATTGCTTCAAACACTTCAAAACCAGTTTCGGGTATTGCTAAAGCTCCTATTTATGCTGTCAAAACCAAAGAGGCCCAAGAACCACTTATTTTGGATTTGGATAGCAACTTTTCAAATGACTATCATGATGCTACCTCTGTTTTGCCAGTGGACTTAACTGTGGAGGATCCAAACACTGTCACGGTCAACATTACTACTAAGATCTCAAAACCTAAAGCCAAGGATTCCGAAACTGAAAATACCGCTTTGGATTATGATTGTGTTATCACCGGCTACAATGATATCTGGAGAGAGAAATCGAAGACAAGTTCTACGACAGCCAATAAGCCTAAAGAGGAAAATGTCAAAGACACTGTTGCTGACCTAGAAGAACGTTACCAAGCTTCCCTACTCAAATTGGGCAAGATTCTTTCTAAGTTTTACATCTAACTTCTCCTGGGGACGTTTTTAAAAACGGTCTCGCTCTTATTTTCATTAAAGTTTTAGTCTACTTTGTATTTTCAATTTTGAGCAAAGCCAATTATCTGTTTCCTATTTTATTTGTCTCTTATGATAATGGAAGTTAAAAATAACTTTTATTTTTCCCCTTTTTTATAGTCAAGATCCTCTCCAATTTTTTCAAATATGTCGAATATATGTTGTATCTCTTTTATTACTTAAATCTTTGTCAAGTATTTGAATTTCAGTTTAAACCGTTTTTAAAGAAATATTCTTCATCTTTCCTTGAAAACAATTATACTCTGTCCGGCTGGGGAGCCTGATAAAAAGTGATACAAGAGAAATGCATGGTATTAAAACGAGAAGAAAAACAAAGACGTGACTATATAAAATAAATGAAAATGAGTGTAAATGAATGTATTTTTATGCCATGGATTTTCATCACCCCTCCAATAACATGCTCTCTGCCCACCTTGTAAGAAGGAGCTCCTCCATATCATCACTACCTCGTCCAAGATCATCCTCCTGTTGCGATCTATAATTAGTTAATTCCGCTTCCATATCAAAAAATAAACGAGGAAATATTTTCTCTTTCAACTGAGGCTTATCTGACTTCATCACCTTCTTCAGAATCAGTTTGAAAAATTTGCTGAATATATCCTTATACTGTGAATCGGAACTCAATAATAATGAGTCCATAAATGTTGTTTGAAAGTTCACTAAGCTGTCATATTGGGAGGTTGATAGACTGTATTTTTCAGAGACTTTGTTAAACGACTGATTCAATATTCTATTCATGTCTCTATTTAGCTTTGACGCTTGGTCATGAGTATCCATGGGGCCTAGTGAGGGGCCGATTGCGCTGGAAGCCTTCTTGGTGGGCGATGCTGGAACAATAATCTGCTTCAATGTCTGTTGATTAGTATGATCCCAATCCCGATTCACGGTAACCGTTAGGTCAAAGGGCAGTGAATGTGAATTATTTTCGTCACTCTGATTACCCTTTCCCTGTGTTGTAGGGATATAATATTTGCTGGATGAATTTCCAGTCTCAATCTCCCATTTGATCTTTTTATCAATAAGTTTGACAATCTCTTTGGGGGAAACCTTTGAACCTTTTTTAATAAATGCATGCTTCAATAAGTCCGCTGCTTTAGGTCTCCTACTCGGATCTTTTTGTAGACATTCTCCCACAAAGTCATTGAATTCAAGGCTAAAGTTAGATCCCAAAGTTGGCGGTGGATCATCTGCAATCTTGAACAAAACGTCAAATGGGTGAAACTCAGATAATGGGGGTTTTCCATATGCCATCTCAATCGCTGTTATTCCAAGAGACCAAATATCAGCGCTGTAATGATATGCCTTATGCCGGATGATTTCCGGTGGCATCCAGTATGGTGTACCAACAAAAGTATTTCTTTTAGACATATTATTCGATAATTGAGTTGCCACACCAAAGTCACCTATCTTAACAGCTCCATTGGAGCCAATTAATACATTCGCAGCTTTGAAATCTCTGTGGATTTTTCCATTGTCATGTAAATATACCAATGCTTCTAATAACTGGAACATGATAAGCCCTATCACTTCCTCACTAAAGGGGCCAGCAGTAAGCAAGTCTGAACATGATCCACCGGCAAGGTACTCCATTATAATCCACAACTTAAACCCCTTTAAAAAGCAACCAAAGTACTTAGTGATGTGACTCGAATTACAAGTCGATAGAATCTTTATCTCTTGTTGAATCTCGTTAATCTCATCACTACTCTCCAAATCAACTTGCTTGATAGCAACATCAATTCTAGCTACTTTATCCCAGGCTCTATAAACTACACCAAAGGCACCTCGGCCCAATTCTTCAGACAATTCAAACTGATCTGCCGAGTACGCTCTTATGCTTGACATATTTGGAAAGTTCTTGATCAGAAAGTCGCGTTGATGAGTTGGAACACCTCCGGAATGTCCAATGGCACGAAGAAAATGGCTTCAACCTGACAATTTTTGCAGATTTCTGGTACCAATCAAAGCGTTAGCCGTATTGGAAATGTGTCTGGCACTGGTCAGAATGTGTCTGGCACTCGACTAAAATATACGGATTTAGTATTTAAAAGCATGAAATTTGGTGGAACGTAAACAGTGTACCTTTCCGGGGTTCTGTGTAAAGGTTTTCGGATTAGTTTTTTGCTTAATAAGAGTAAAGGAATCGCTATTCGCTTTTACATGATTCTGGATCATTATGCATACTTTAATGTTTATTGGACTTGACAACTGAGTTAAGGCGGACGAAGGCATCATCTTGCGGTAATAGTCTTTAAGAATAAACATGTTTTTGCGAAACTCATGCCTCAGTCGAACAATTTACAATAAGATAGCCCCTTCAATACGGCATTGCTCACCGTTGGTTTCAACAACCATTCACTATCACCGATTTTACCACTCCTCTTCAACTAATTTTACTCAAGATACAGATTTCGATGCATTTATATTACAACGGAGTATAACTCCGAAGAACACAAACCTGGGGCACCACAATACACCAATGACGAGATCGTTACTACGATCTATTGTGTTTGATTCTAAAGGTGACTATAGAGATATTTCATCCGATGTGGAAAAAGTCCAGTTGATACTAAAGCATGATCTATTACCCCGGGATCTACGAAAGATCGATAAAGGCTACGATGATATTGTTCCCTCTATTTTGATTAGGGATAACAGTATTCTGTTGAACATTTTACATATCAAGACGTTGATCAAGGCCGATTCCGTGGTTTTATTTAATTATGATAACTCCTATTCAAACAGCAAGTTCATTTCTAACTTGTCCTCCAAGTTGAAAAACAAGGTCAACGAAAAGCTCCCATACGAAATTAGGGCATTGGAATGCATTTTTATGGATGTCATTGAAAATTTGAACAGTGAAATGAAGGTGCATGTCACTGTTGTCAACGGAATTTTGAAGGAATTAGAAGATGATGTCGATATGACCAAGTTGAAGTATTTGTTGCTAGTATCCAAGAAGTTATCTCAGTTCCAGCAGAAAGCTACTTTAATTCGTGATCTATTTGATGAATTATTAGACCAGGATGATGAATTAGTGGAGCTATATTTGACCGAGAAAAAATCGGGTCTTTCTAGACTGGACCACGATCATGAAGAAGTGGAGCTTTTATTGGAGTCATATTCTTTGAACTGCGATGCAATTGTTCAAACGGTAGAAAGCTCCATTAGTGATGTGAAGACTACGGAAGAAATCATTAATATCATTTTAGATTCCAATAGAAATCAATTGATGTTGTTAGGTTTGAGATTTAGTATTGGCTTATTGAGCTTTGGTTCGCTAATGTTCTTGTCTGCTGT
The DNA here is from genome assembly GCA_030564825.1 of Ogataea sithepensis. NCBI lineage: Eukaryota > Fungi > Ascomycota > Pichiomycetes > Pichiales > Pichiaceae > Ogataea > Ogataea sithepensis. The sequence goes on along the minus strand of JAJMAB010000023.1, from coordinate 89,244 downwards.
GTACGGTATGAATTTAGAGAACTTTATAGAAGAGAAAGATTATTGGTTTGCCATAGTGATCATTGGTTCTTCCTTAACTTCTATTTGGATCTTAAGAATGGCCCTCAAAAGGTTGAACCAGCTACAGAAAATCCAGATGATGAAATGATACATGACAAGATCCAGAGACATGTGATATCCTAATACATATTTATAAATAACGAATTTTTACTTTATTAGCGTATATAATTACAGACGTGCATGATTTATTTCTTGACCTTCTTCAGGTCTTGATTGGAATGAGCTTCACTGGGTTCTCTCTTTTTCGTCCCGCTTTGTAGTGGGTGAAGGACTTCCTTGTCATCGGGATGGCCGCTTAGAGCATCAGAGTTCTGTGATCCACTCCAACTAGAGGCCCGTTCTGCATCTCTCCTAAAGCCCCTGGATGCACTGGTAACCCTTCTTTGACTTTCTGGCGATCTTTCCAGAGAATTCCCTCCGGCAGGAACGTAAATGCTATATCCTGTCTCTCTGCCATAGTCAAAATCATTCGAATACTTATCTGAGCGGCTGAATTCCGGATAACGGGAATCGCCCTGTATTTTAAATCCCTTGCCATTCGATGATGTAGCAGTTGCCCCACCCCATTGGTTCGCAAAGCTTGATGAACTTTGGTACCGCCGATTGGCACCGTTACCACTAGCTCCTGCACCAATAACACCACCACTTCCTCCACCGTGAGCGGCAGTCCATGAATGCTTTGGCTGGGAGTAACCTTGAACTGGTGGCTTAGAGCCAAACGATGCTGGTTGTGATGGTAGCGATGGCAGTTGCGCAGCGGGGTGCTTCGGCAGCGTCTGATGCTGTGCAGCAGGGTGTGTTGGTAAAGAAGGATGACCAGACAAGGTTGAATGGGGTTGAAACGATGGCGGAGGTGGCAGTGATGGATGGGGAGGAAGTGACAAATTAGTTGAGGATCGCACCTTTGCCGGAACACCACCATGATCATAGGAACCGGAATTATTTGAAACAGCCCTTGACCTCTCAAAATTTCCATAATCTGGCAGCATGTCGTATGCTCTGTAAGCTGAATCTGAGTCATTAAGTGAGATGTTATTAATGCCATATTTCGAATGTTCTAAGGAGTTATAATCAGATTTATTCGAAAATACAGCGGCAGCACCTTTACGTCTCTCCTCTTTGAATTTCTTAATATCTGATTCATGACTCTCTTCAAATTTTGGTAATTGCTCGCATGTGCATGGCAAGGGATCTGACGTGAAAAATTTAGAGTCTAATGCCTTCATTGCATTGAATCTTTTCTTGGGATCCAAAGCGAGTAACCCTAACAATAATTCGAGCCCTTCTGGCGGCATCAAAGGTCCAAAATCCTTTTGCACAGATGCAACATGCCGAACATTTAAATTAACCTTGTTTCTATTGATTGATTGGTAGTATTGAATTTCCTCTTTTGGGGCCCCAAGTAACATGAAAATTAAGTCGGCTTGATCAAGATCGGACTGTCCTTCCAAAATTGGTTTCTTTTTGAATAGTTCTCCTAGAACGCAACCTATTCCCCATATGTCAACTGCGGTGGTGTATTTCCTCTCACCTAATAGTAATTCAGGTGGTCTATACCATCTTGTGACGACCACCCCTGTATAATCAAATTTTCCTCCACCTGGTAAAGAATCAGGTAATGAAGGGGGAGGACCATGATAGATTCTAGCTAATCCAAAATCAGCAATTTTCACGACACCAAAATAGTCTAATAGAATATTTGCTGTTTTGATATCTCTATGCATATAGTTCATATTATGTATGTAATTCATACCTCGGAGTATCTGCATCATAATACATTTTATATGTGGAACGGTAAGTGAAACTCTTGGATTGTTCAACAATCCATTTAAATCGGAAGATATATAAGGGGTGACAGTGTAGAAAAATCCAGGTTTCTTGATATCATCGGCAGCCTCATGAATCATATCAATCAATTGCAAAACATTGAGGTTATGAAACTTTTTCATAATGCTGATTTCTCTGAAAGCTGTAATTGGGAACCCATCTTTCGTATCGTGTATTATCAACTTCTTTAATGCCACAAGTTTATTGCTTGACTTCTGTCTGGCTTTAGAAACAATACCAAAAGTACCCTGTCCCAACTGTTCCAGAATCTGGTAATCATTGAGATCACTCATTCCCCTATATCGAGGTTCCTTCACCAATGCCATCTTCGATCCGATAACTATTGAAACAACCAAAACGATGTAAGCGGAAAAATTCCTTTATCTTGAGTTTGGGTCGATAAAACAAGTACAAAGGTTTTAGATTTGAAAATCAGCAGCTCCAATCTGCATCTGTCTTCTGTTCATGAGATCAACACTAACTGCAACTCAATCTGCCATTTCCAAGACTATAGACGTGGTGAAAAGAGATGCTGTGCCATGTGCTCGAATCTCGATCAGGGAATTTTGTATTTGTCATTTCTGACATAATAGTATTCCTGTAAATTTTAAAATTTCAACCGCCACAGTCGCGAGTCTCGAATCTCGATTCTCGAATCTGGCTGCGTCGTCGACTTGAGTTTGAACGACGAAAGAAAATATTAATAGGCGTAGCTATATATATATAATTTATAGAGGAAAGCTGGAAGCAGGAAATCTGTGGCAGTGCCTGCAAGATTAAGAGTATCCTCTCCGCGGAACGACTCAAAATAGAGATCCTCTCCGCGGAAATGAAAAATTGTAAAATGCATGTAGAGGTTTACCAGCGGGTCTTCCTTTGGTTTCTCAATGATATAAGTATATATATATAGATATGAAATTTTATGTCTTTGATGCCTCACAAAACATTACTTCTTTGGACACAGATCGTTAATTAAAATTCTTTCGCCTTTTTTTCAATTAAGAATCAAATGAATCCTTATATCAATTAGGTTATACTTTATAAACTATATATATATAATATATATATATATACACTCATCTCGCACTGACACATCTACTACAATTTCGGAGTATCGGCTACAGATTTCGAGGGGATTTTGAGAAAATTTCGTACACCGGGAACTGTCACGGGTAAGATGCTACCAGCATATCCAATTAACCGGGATCCTGAACTTAACTACAAGCTTTTCACTTGGACAAATGGGTATAGACGGGCGATGAATTTTAAACATCAAATTGCGGCCGTCTGCGTGTTCCTAGGTTTCTTTCAGTGCCGTGCCGTTGTGCGGATAAACTTATAGTTTGTCTCTGCGGCGTCCTAATTTCTTTTTCTTTTCACTCGAAATTGATATGCTAAATTTTTAGGTTCTATCCGCATGAATAGTACGATGCAGTAGTTCTTGACACTATCTATAGCTTGCTTTTGAAATAGGATTTTGAAAGATGAAAATTTCCGTACGTTGTATCACCTCCATCCAGCCGTAAGTTCAGGACGTTTAGTTCTTGTCTTGTTCCCTGGGCAAGTAAAAGTTGTGTACGATATATATATATATATATATATATATATATATTTGCTTGCTGCTTCAAATTAAGATAAGCAGAAGATAAGGTTTCCCCTTGACGGTTTTCATATCGTTTATCTCCTTTTTGACGAGGAGTTATGTGGTAGATGGATTCTTTCTGTGTCTGCCTATAAAGCTACTACACCATCGTTACTTCAGCTTTTCCTCTGTATACTTGTATTGAGGGAGCTATTGTGAAAGGATATCATATGAGCTTGGAGACTAATTATATATATATATATATGTGGTGTATACCATCTCCACCTGATGCAAAAATAATTAAAAAAAGTGCTCGTCCAAAAGCAAAAAACCGTTTGAGCAAAGAAAAGGCCGTGGAGCCGCATATCAGCACACTAATTCCATCAAAGCGTTGTATAGAAATAAAATTCTTAGACCAAATTGATTATATATTATAGTTCCACTCCGCAATTCTTTGGAAATTTTGTCGTATAGCATTCTGGTACATCACTAGGAATGGCATCATATATATATATATATATATATACAACGTATATATAATATATATTTTTGGGCAACATATATAGATATGATAGAAATAGAGAAACCTTGTTCGGCATTTTCATCAAAGGTGTAACATATTAAAACTTCCCCACTCATAGATCAACCACTGGTGCCTATCGTCTAAAGCCAAGCACGGATGCTACAAAAAGTTGGAAATCGCCAAGCAAGCAAGTAATCAGTGCATCTAGGGGGTGTTTTTCAACCTATACGTATACTATATATATATATATATATAGCGTATGACCTGGTGCAAGCTTCGAAAGAGAGCTTCGCAAGTGAAACATGCTCCTTTATAAGGTCAAGTACATGATCTTGAGACATTGTAGCATACCTTCGCAAGCCCACCAGCGGGAAAAACTTTGCCCTTCCCTCTTCAATCTGGCAGTGCCTGGCCAAAGGACGAAACAGAACATGAGAAAAAAAAACCAATCTGACAGATAAACTTGGTAGTGGAAGCAGCATGCCGACAAAAAGTTTTTTATTTTATTGCGTTAAAGTATAAGAAATTGGTGCTCACTTAAAGCCGTAAACTGCTCTCGCTTATTGTCCTCCACCCACCTGCGCAACCGTGCAAGCAAAACGTAATTCCCTGTGCTATTGTCTCCTTCTTTCCAGGCGTGTGTTGAGAGCTTGTTCAAAAACCACTATTGTAGAGAGCTCCCGATGATTTTTTAGTTCTTATATATCCTGATGCGTTCCCTCTTATTAAAGTAATTTTCTTATTCTTGTCTTCTTCTCGCTACCGAAGTAAATCCCATCTTATACCATTCACTTGCACCTGATTGCACGTGTAGAAATCTTCTAACTTTTGAAAATCAGATTCTCAAATCAGTTTTTGAAACTTCAATTCGAATGATAAATGGCTATCAAAAAGTTGAGTTTAAGTGTACATACTGTTAGGAATATTTGATTGTCAGTGCTCATCCAGTCATGTCTATTTTCTCCGTTTTATTCCATGGTGCCCAGGCACACCTGTCCTATACGTTGCAACCGTTTACAGCTTTTAAAGACTATCTATTCCCAAAAGAAAGAACGGAACAAAAAACGTTGAGTGAAGACATATTTCCAGTGACAAAATTGATAGTGGATGCAAGAATTGTGCCTTCCAACTCAACATGTAAACCGTGTGCAGTCGATGAATTCGCATATGACTTTACAGACAGCAACCCTTTAAATTGGGATTTACAGCAGTTTGTTTACGATGATTACCTATCACTAGTTTCCGATGCTTCACATTCACCAAATCTTAATATCAATTCCTTCAGCCCTGAATACTACCAACAATCTTCAAGTTACGGAAACACGTACCGAAACAAAAAATCGCTTTGTAAGAATTCCAAACATCATTCACATATAGCAATCTCAACATCCAAAGGAGAATCTGCTACATATGATAATCATCCAAGCTCTGATGAAGAATATGAATCAGATATTGCCACTGGTTACGGAAATGAATATGCTTTGGACGAAGAGATCTCGATGAGCTATGTTAGAATGGCATTAAATGATGCCGATGATCTGTCTTTCAGTTCAAAAAGAAAGCTTGGTACTGGTGTGCTTAAACCAAGCAATTCAGATCTTCTTCCAGATCCAAAGCCAGCTGTCAGGTTTCAATCTTTACCGCTAAATTATCTCTCACCAAAGCCCGCCCTTCCGTCCAACTTGAAAAGAAGACGAGGCGGTTCGCTAATGACCATCATACCAGCGACCCAAAGACCAGCTTTCCCATCGCCAGCGAACGACTGTTATAGCAACTTGAAACCAAAAATTCCAACGGAACCAGCTTCGTCGATATCATCACCTTCGAACTTTAGTGATGGGTCGCCATTAAGCCAGACAACCAGCAAAGACTCAATAAGTATACCCGAGCAGTCGTACCGGTGCACAAAATGTGACGCAGCGTTCAAAGTGAAATCCTACCTCACAAGACATTTGAAAAAACATGCCACTGAAAAGGCCTTTGTATGTCCATTTCATTCCTCTCAAGGTGTTAAAACTACCGAAGATTCTAATATAACAACCGAAATAAATTCTCAAGGGATAAATAAGTTGGGCACTAACTGCCATCCAACTGGCGGTTTCTCCAGAAGGGACACCTTCAAAATTCATTTAAAGGCGCTACACTTTGTTTATCCAACGGGAACAAAATCTAATGAAAGGAACGACACCAGTGGAAGATGTGCCGGTTGTTTCAAAGAGTTTAAAAACAACAATGAATGGCTGGAAAGCCATATTTCCAAAAATAAGTGCCCCGCCATGATCATCGACTACAAATGATAATGCATCACCGTTTGATCGATTTTTCGCTTTTTCAAAAATAACAAAATACAACCCATTCAGGTTGTTCGCTTCTTTTGTGCGTTGTTCATTCGATTTGAACGACTGCCGCTGATATTTATTACGAGTTTTAGAAACATTCTTTTTTGTCTTTAGTTCCTCTTCTACAAGGACTTTCTGATGCTTTGGTCGTCATCTAAAGATTTCGATTTATCAATTATGTCTTCAAAATAATTTTTCGCTGGTCTATCAACTCTAAAAACGCTACAAGTGAAATAATCGAAAAAAGGAAAAACTAAGCAAACAGCAGCAAGGAGCTATCGAAAGTGAAAGAATACACCTTCTATAAAAGAGAAAGAAAAATCTATAGTAAAAACCCGCAAACTCTAGATTAAAAGAAATCAGTAACGTCTAGAATTAAACTCGATTCCATCAATCGATTTTAACGTGACATCCATCCACCATCAACCATTAGACATTCACCGTTGATGTAGTCAGACGCAGCAGAACATAAGAATACAATTGGACCTTTGAAATCTTCAGGCGTACCCCATCTCCCATGTGGGATTCTCCCCAAGATGTAGTCACTCTTTTCAGGGTTTTGCACAAGAGCGTTGGTCATGTTAGTCGCAACGTAACCTGGTCCAATACAGTTGACGTTGATACCCAAGCTTGCCCATTCAGAGGAGACAGACTTGGAAAACTGCAAGATGGCCCCCTTCGAGGAACTGTACGATGTAATGTCAGGAAAACCTTGGAACGAAGTGAGCGACGCCGTGGACACAATTTTACCTTTGATTTTATTCTCAATCATGTGAGCACCGGCCAACTTGGTGAGTTGAACAGGAACGAAGAAGTTGACGTGCATGATCTTGTTGAACATTTCTTCAGGGAAATCGACAAGCTTGGAACGGTGTGAGATACCTGCATTGTTGACCAAGATATCGATCAATCCACTTGGCGATAACTTGATTGCAGGTTGAAATATCCTGGAATCAATGTCGGATATCTTCAAATCTGCTAGGTCTGCCTCGATTGCAGCCACAGTTGCCTTCGAAGTTGGGTTTGAGTCCAGAATAAGTGATTTAGTGATGGACGCATCCGTGGAAGGTCTATATGTGAAGATCACGCTGGCACCCGCTTCATATAGAGCAATTGCCATCGCTTGGCCTATACCATTGGTAGCACCAGTGATCAAAGCTGTTTTTCCTTCTAGTGAGAATAATTTTGCTGACATGTTGGAAGCTGGTGGGTGTATCTGAATTTAGGTGTGTGACTGCAAAGCAGTAATGCTGGATGTCTGGTAGTCCGCAATGTCGAAGTTGCAGATAATAGAGCTGTTGCTATCGTCACAGGCAAGTAGTAGATGCATTGAAAAATCGAACTATACTTATAAGAATCGGAAAGCAATGCATGTGAGCAGGTTCAGATGACTAATAGCAGCCCCAAACGGTGATCGGCTCTGCCAATCAGAGAAATCGCCAAATAGGGCAGATCACTATCGGCAGCGCTTGCAATTGCACGCGCACTCGGCGCGTATAGATTTGGTGACCACGGGTATTTGTGGCTGATAAGGCAATTTTTTGTCTCTTTTCTCCAATATAAAAAATCTTAAGGGAAGAGTTGAATGGTCTAACGTGAATGTCGGCTGAATTTATCTTACATTTAATATGCTTTATTGAATGTTGTGATGCTGAGTTGTATTTGTCGGTAGAGAAGATGAATTGTGGGTAATCCAGAAGGTGTAAGAAGTATTTGTTGTCATACACTTGTTTGAGGTTTTGTATTTGATGTATTGGTGGGCGATTACCACAGTAAATCGTCACCTGAAAGTAAACCCAAGATCTTCTAAAGTGTGTAGAAGTGAAACAGCCTTATTTGTGCCTCAGTGTAACGCCATGATGAGTTCTGCATCCAAAATCAACATTTAGTTCGGAAGGATTTGTAACATATAGTATATATATATATATAAAATAGTTCTTGTTAAGAATAATAATTGTATCATCCTTGGTTCTGATTTAGGAAGGGTACATCTTTGTTTTGTGCGGCCTGTACAGAGTTAAAGCTATATAACTTCCGTGTATACCGTAATTGTTATGAATTTGGTGGTGGGCTTGATAAATTTAAGTTGGGAGTGGGTGGTTGTAAATATAGTTACTTAAATACTTGCAAGGCCTTTTGGTATGTTGGAGGGTTGAATTCTTTGTAGAATTGTGCCAACAACGAAACTGGATATTGTATATCGATTCGGCCTTCGCCAGGTTACAACTACTTGCGTTGGGGAGCGCATATACGTATACGTATACGTATACGTCTTGGTCTTTTGCTTTTGGTGCATGCAGTAATGTCTCTTATATATAAGTAACTGTTTTGCAAAGAACGGAAATTAATGACCAGCAAACTATAGCTACAAAAAAATACATTGAAACGTAAAAAGAGTCGAAGCGGAGCAAAAGAACAACAATTCACAAAAATGGAAAGGGGATCGAGGCTAAAAAACAAGAAAGGACGACAACTTAGAATAAAACAAGCTCTTAAAAGTACAAACCTATGACCCACATCATATGTAATACATTAAACAAACAGAAACAAGTGAGCGAAACAAAGAAAGAGATTCAAACAGCTCATAACATAAGAATAAACTGAAAATGAATTGATCAAAGAGCGAGCAAGTACTCTAGTAATTTTTCAGCTTGGATACTGGCAACTTTCACACCTCCAAAATAGAAACTCACAGATTCCAGGTATCTACAAGTTATTCTTAGTTTCTCTAAGAGCATATTTGATTTTAATTTTTGTTCGACCACGGAGGCAAAAGTGGCGTCAACGTTGCCCCATTCGGCTAGTACCTCTTCTCCTTTGGTGATCACGATCTTCTTCCTCTTTTCTTCCTTTGATTCGTCCGATTCGTTATCTTCAACCACGGAAACTGTATGATATTTCAATATTAGTATGTAGGAAGCCATGATAGGCAGTGTGTTGCAGACAACGGTTAAACAGAACAAAGGATACTGCATCCACGTTTCATTGGTCGTTTGTATGTTGCTAACTTTGGACAACTTGCTGTCTAAGGAGTACCAACTCTCGGATTCGTTGATAGAACATGGACCCACGGTTGTTTGCAACGTGGTATTCATATCGAGTGTCTCTGGACAGATCCCTTCACCGAGTTCGAGCAACGACACTATTTGCAACGAGGTAGCAGCACAGTTGATCAACGATTTCCAAGGGCCAACTTCAGCAATTTTGGGGACTTGGTCAGGTGTAGGCATAGGCAGCGGTAGGTCGTTCATCAGGTGGATCTGGGAAGAGCCCCCGTTCGCTTTCTTTGGTTGGAACAGTAGGAGCTCCTGACAAAGCGAAGAATGCAGGATGATCAACGATAGGTTGTTCATAAAGCTTGAAAGTAGTAGGTTGGCGTTAATTATGATCAACTTCTGAGGTTTGTCGATGGTATAAGGCTTCAAGTCTTCCAATTTCAAAATACGCTGGATTTGAGAATCAAACCTCAAAATGTTTTCAGCCATCAATGCATCTCTAGAGACAGCATCCATGATCTCCTCGGCAATCCTGCACGATAGGATTAGCAACACAGAATCGTACAGTTGAGTTGACGATGGATCGTTGAGGTTAATCTGGTTGAGGTTGAGAGTTTTCTTGTAAGTTGATTTGAAAGTGGATGGATTCCCAGTCTTGATATAAAAATCAACATCGTTCATAGGAAGTTCCAAATTCATAGGGAATTTAAAAGACGCCTCCCCTTTGTAAGGATAGCCAAAGTTGACCCTTCTGTATATATGGAACTTGTAAACGTTCCAAACCAACCTAATTTCAACCTCACGATCAACCATCTGCCTCTCGGTAGAACAATTAACAAGTTCGCTGTATTCGGCATCGGTCTTTGTCTTTAGAACTTCCAAGTAGTTGTTCACTTTGATAGATCTCAAACAGTCGGTTAATTGATCATCATCCCCCATGTAACAACTCATCGTCTGGACAACCAACTCGGTTCTGAACGATAAATCTTGACGAATCTGTTTACCCAACTCGATCCAACGATCTTCGTCTGAAATGCGGGGATCTGGTAATTCATTAGGAGAAATGTACTTGGCAGCCATTCTGAACATGCAAAACAACATCGCAGCAACTTCTTCATTCAGGGCTAGCTTGTTGACAAACAAACTCTTGTTGGGCAACACCAAGTGGGAGATGTGCACGTACTTGTAAAACAGTTTGATCAAAGTGTGCGTAGTCTTCCAATCCGGTAATCCAAACTTTGTCAACTCATCTTCAGATATTCTAGTTGGTATAGGCACGGTATCGGAAGCGTTGTTAATCTCACTGATCTTAATCTCAGTCTTACGAGTGGACGTAGCAATGGGCACAGGAAACGATGAACCACTCACGACAGCAGCTGTGGTAGCAAAGCTGTTTACCATACCGTTATTGTTTTTAACTTTGTTGCCACTGTTACTATCCGAGTTGTTGTTAAGCATGCTCATACTCATGCTATTCTTAGTATAGGCATCCTTTGATGGTCCTGTGCCAACGGATGATGAGCCTGCAGATGTACCATGCATGTTTTGGGGCTGTTGGGACGGATTCTGATTCTCGTGCTGGTATTCGTTCTGTCTCTTGATCCAATCTTCAGTCGAATCACTGTAGTTCGACTTCTCCTCTTCTGCCATTATGCGCTTTGCTTGTATAGCAGTGACCGAATCACTTGGTGCGATGCTTCCTTCAGCATTAGGCAGCGAATGACCTGCAAAACTGCTTCCTGACTTGCGGTTGTCGTTGTCATAGCCTAAATATTGTGGAGGTTGTCCAGGCATGGATCCAGTGCCTGACAGTGGTGGAGGCGGGTAGCCACCAAATCCATAATGAGCAAATGCTCCTGGAGGTGGAGGTGGAGGAATGGAATGGAGATGAGGAGGAGGTGGTGGAGGAGGTGGGAAACCATGGAATGGAGGAGGTGGGAAACCAGGGAAAGGTGGGTGCATTCCATGCATGTGTGGAGGAGGGGGAGGATGAGGATGATGGCGATGGTGATGACGACGATGATGGTGAGGGTGAAGATGTGGAGGTGGGGGAGGGTAGTAGTGCATGCTTGCGGCTGAGTTCTGGGCTGACGAAGATTCAGAAATGTCGCTGGTATCCTCAGGATTGGACACATGAGTATTCTCTTTGCTATATGGAGGAAGTAGGAAATATGGAGATGATCCGAACCTTCTATCTCTTCCATCACCCCAAGGGGGGAGTGTACGAGGTGAAGGTAGAACACCACTACTTGTGCCGGAAGGATTATTCAAAGAATCGTAAGATTCACCTCTAGAGTCACGACGATCTGATGGATACTGTTCACGTTGAGCGCTATGGCGTTCCAAAAACTGTCTTTTGTGACTGTTACCGCTCTTACCATTGTTGTTGGAGTCGGTGCCACTTGCAGCAGCTATTTGGCTCGTTGTATCTGTTCCTGTGGATATTATACTGGTTCCTTCAGTAACCGTTTCTCCTGAATTTATTTTTCTTCTTCGTCCACCTCTTTTACTGGCAACGTAGACACATTTAAGGCCTGCAGCCAAGCAGTTTGAGCATCTATTGTAAGTTGTCGTTGTGATAGCTTTCCCGCCGTTGGGATTCAGGGCGTCGGGAAGAGGGACATGAACTTGCATCTGCATCTCACCATCACATTTCACTTTTTTCTCTCTACAAGTTAAGCACGCTTTCTTTGCAACGGGTCTTCGCTCGTGAGTGGCACCTGTGGTGGTGGATGAGGACGAGGCAGGTGGATGATCGGTACCTTCATAGTAGGTACTTTGCTTTCCAGCCGTTTCTTGATGTTGCTTTTCAAAACTTTTGGCTGAATCAGAAGAATCTTTTGGAGGTGGATTCGTTTTCAATGCAGTAGTATTCTGAATGGGAGGCAGTACTGTCACTTCAGGATTCAGTATGCTGGGATGTTGTTGTAGCTTCGAAGATATGGAAGACATCACAGTTGAGGTATCCGGTTTGGATTTGAGTCAGCAGCTAAAGAAATAGTTAATTGATTTTGTTTGGAGAACTTTATTTATTTATTGATAGTGTATGTCAGCTTACTCAAAGTTGAGGACTATGTCAGTCGGTGGTGGTGAACTTGGTGAACTGTATAACTGATGTTCACGGCTCTTTGGATTTTTCGGTCGGTGGTCGATATGGAATCTGAGAAGCTTTTTTTAGAATGCCGGCCGGAGAAGGGGGTTTGATGAAATCGATGAGAAAAGTCGCACCAAAACAATAAGCTCCTGTTGTTGATTAGCGGACGGGGTCAATAAATTTGGTAGAATTGAATAACGATGTAACGTGATACGATATGTAGATGGAGAACGCTGGTGGGAATCAAAAGCAGAAACAGGTTCAAGGATAACCAGAGGTATATATATTTTATATATACATATATATATATATATATATATGCATGAGTCGAAGCGGGAAATGCATGGTAGATAGAAGTGGTGGTGAGCTGTGCGACGATGTTTGGCAGCACAGGCGAAGCCTCGGCGTCTGCGCGAGCAACACGCGACGGCTGGCCTCTGGGGACTGGGTGCTTTGTGGCCCTGTGGGCCTGTGGCCGAGGGGAGGGGGGTCTCACTCTCCAGTGTCCACTCTACACAGTAGACTCTACAGCATTGGCAGAGCCTCGCAAGGCCTTCGGGGTTGACAGGGCTTAACTCCCTGCACGGCCATACCACACTTCTTCCTAATATGGATCGGTAGATCAATTTGATTCTCTTGCTCCCGTATCCAGGATTCCAGTGTCGTCACTGGCCGAGTGCCGTCGGTATCAGTAATCCCGAATTACCGCGCAGTTCGTATATCGCAATTTATATAACTTATACTTACAAACAATCGAACTAATGTTCTACATATTGATATATATATATATATATATATATATATATATATATTGCGATATACAGATGTGTATTGTATATATATATAGACATGTGAGTTGCAAATTAGCACTTGAGAATTACTTCAGGTTGATGCAAGGGTCTCAAAAGTCTCAGACTCACACCATACCTGGTTGGTGCAGGCAATCAAGCTGCTTGCTTCCAAGACAAATCGCTGATGGACAGACCACTATTCTATACTGCGTATCTCGGTCGGCATATTGTAAAGGATTATCTTCCAAAATTTAAAACTGTGGTATGGTGTTATATATATACATAAATTTTTCAATCGACACAAATTTATATTACGTATATCGATATAATATATATATATATATATATATATATATGTTAAAAAAGTGCAAAACCCGATGCAGGGCGCTGGGCCTGGCGCTTAGTGTACGTAATGTTGCAATTTTTCAACTCCCCGCTGCAAGTTTCAACGTGGACTCAGAAAAGCAGACGGCATCCCAACTTGCAATTTCAGCTGGGACGGCGTTCAGTTGCTTGCTTGCTCTGCACCCCTCCTGTATTACGTAAATGAATTTGAAGGAACTCCCATAGACTGCGCAGTGTGTAGTGCGTGGCACTGTCCCTAATTGCTTCAGATTGTCATAATTAGAAACGTTTAATCCATTCCCGATGAAAGGAAACGGTAAAGACACCACAGCATCCATAGGATGGTCTATTTTCCATAAAAGGGCATGTACGGACCGCCTCACATTTACAACTAATTCTATATAAGTTATTATAGGTCTGCCCTATATATAACACAATCTATACGAATTAATTTGTTTTGATGAAAGTGGCCATAATCCATAGAATATTTACTGCTGTGTCACCTCGCTAACAATTTGTGAACTGCTTAGCTGCTAACGGTGGTTTTAATTATTACTCTGGAGATCACTTCTAAGGGTGGCTAGCACGATGCAAAACACCTATACTTGGAAGCTCAACCTAACCTAACACTTTGATCAAGGAGTGCTGCCCTTTAGCTTTCACCTGTGTGCTAGTTGTTTGGCAGGCGAGCAAATTGTTAGGCAACTGTGCTACCACAAGGGTGTTTCGAATTTCCAAATGTCATTATCTTACTCGTAATAATAGAATCACTGGTTCTAGTAAGTGTCGTTTTTTTTTTGTTTTTTTTTTTTTTTTTTTTTTTGATAAACCGATTCTACAACACGGTGTGAGTGTGTGAGTGTAACTGTTAGTTGATTTTAGATTTGAACCATGAGAGGAAATAGACTTGATATCTAGGTCAGAAGAATTCAATTATCTAATAGATTTATATGGAGAGAGATCGAACGAGAGAAAATCTTGATATAAACTGGAAGGAAAATAAACCCTGATTCCCAAAAGTTATAACCGGAATGGATTACATACTCCAGTAATCGGAATGGCCAGTGGCTCATGAATAAATACTAGATATTATATATATATATATATATATATAGACCAGCTGCCCTGTCCACTTCCAGTGCCTGGTGCACATGGCGGGTTGCCAACGTGGGTCTTCGACGACTCGCAAGGATCGACCAGAGCTGTCACCGGGGAACATGGCGGCAATCCACCGGTCACCGGGAACCAGTTGCCGGATACAACCCAAACAGATCGTCCCTCTTCAGTTTATGGCGACAGCGCTATATAAAGCAGGTGAAATCAAGTTGGACAGAAGATGATTATTATAGAGAACGAACGGTAAATATAATGGCTGACGATAAATTTTGTTAGAGCTTAACTATGGGGGAGATATCAACAGGTTTTATAATTATCATTAGCCATTTCCCCTTACGGACACCTGCCCAACCTACCTTGATCGACTGTATATATGTATATATATATATATAGTGACACTCTTCGTCAATTTGAACTTTAATTGCACGTTGAGAATTAAACTTGAGTCCTGCAGTTTTAGTTTCCCAGCTCCCTCATGTCCCCCTTCTAGATTAGTGGACTACGTTATAAGGTGATTTTTAACTTTGTATGGATGGAACAACATGAACCAGGTTATCCAGACTAATTATATAATTGATATTTTATCCTATATATATATCATATATATGTGTGCACCTACATATGGGGTGGAGTACAAATTAATCTAAACCCAGCACAAAATAATTTGCACATATACTGTGGCGTCTATCTCGTTCTTGGGCAGGCAAACTCGAAGTTCATCTAGTTTTGAAAAGTCAAGAGCTTTCACGTTAAAAATTAGAAAAAACTGGAAGTTGGAGCTCATGCCAGGCCGCCTGCCCGGAAGTTTGCCAATTCGAAAACTATATTGTATAGCGCTAGATGGTCCTTATAGAAGTGCTGTTCAACCGATGCTCACCGCCGTTGTACCCGGGCACAGCCAGCTTAAAAACCGTATATTAGAAGCTCCTCCCGGGGTAGCGTTCCTCCGCGCACGTCACAATTTAACTGATGGACTCTGCAATTTTTAATATGATTCTTTTTCGAAGAGCCTTCCTGCTTACCCCGGTTAGCAATATTGGTGCTTGAATGAATGTTTTTTTTTTTTTTCTTTCCATACTTCAGATTCACTTTAATAACTACACTGTAATATTGATTTGCAAATTCACCCCCCGATCTGGCTATAAATTTTACTTTGAGAAGTTACATAATATTACTGGATGAAAAAAAAAACAAAAAAACGAAATTCAGAAGGTATATAACACTATACGTAAGATGATGGAACTATATAATAATTGGAGACCTAGGTCGGTTGATAAATAAAAAGGAAAAAGCAAACGGGATAAATTACAATCGCTCCAATTTTTCTCTTTAGATAGCAACAGACTTGTGGAAGTCTTTACCAGCGTAGATAGCCTTGTCGCCTAATTCTTCTTCAATTCTCAAGATTTGGTTCAACTTGGCCAATCTTTCGGATCTAGCTGGGGCACCGGTCTTGATTTGACCAGCTCTCAAACCGACGGCAATGTCAGCAATGGTGGTATCTTCAGTTTCACCAGATCTGTGGGAAACCATGACACCCCATCCTGCAGCGTAGGAATCCTTGGCAGCCTTGATGGATTCTGTCAAAGAACCAATTTGGTTAACCTTCAACAACAAAGCATCGGCACACTTCTTTTCGATGGCAGTCTTGATTCTTAGTGGGTTAGTAACGGTCAAATCATCACCAACAATTTGAACATCGGTGGTGGAGAAGAAGTGGGTCCAAGCTTCCCAGTCATCTTCGGCAAATGGATCTTCGATGGAAACAATTGGGTAATCCTTAATCAATTGACCGTATAAAGCAGCCAATTCTTCACCGGTTAACCATTTGGATGGGTCAGAGTCTGGGTTCTTGAAGTCCAAGTCGTACTTACCATCCTTGTAGAATTCGGAGGAAGCGACATCAAGGGCAATACCGATTTGACCACCGTAACCAGCAGCGGCAATGGCATCCATGATCAAATCTAGAGCTTCCTTTGGAGTGGAAATATCTGGAGCAACACCACCTTCGTCACCAACGTTACCAGCGGATTGACCGTATCTCTTCTTAGCCAAAGATTTCAAGTTGTGATAAACTTCGGTACCCATTCTCAAACCTTCGGAGAAGGATGGAGCGTTATGTGGGACAATCATGAATTCTTGGAAAGCCAAAGCACCACCAGCGTGTGAACCACCATTCAAAACGTTTTGGAATGGAACTGGTAAGACGAATGGTGATGGAGAGCCAGCCAAGTCTGAAATGTGTTGGTACAATGGGACACCCTTGAATCCAGCGGCAGCTTTAGCGGCAGCTAAAGAGACACCCAAGATGGCGTTGGCACCCAACTTACCCTTGTTTGGAGTACCATCCAATGACAATAGGAATTCATCGAATTTTTCTTGGTCAACGACGGACAAACCAGACTTGACAACGGCAGGAGCAATGATCTCGTTCACGTTGGCAACGGCTTTCAAGACACCCTTACCTAACCATTTGGATTTATCACCGTCTCTCAATTCTAGAGCTTCGTGGACACCCGTGGAGGCACCAGAAGGAACAATGGCTCTGAATAAACCTTTGTCGGTGGTCAAGTCGACTTCGACGGTTGGATTACCTCTGGAATCGTAGACGTATCTGGCGAAGATCTTTGTAACGGTGGACATTTTTGTTTTTCTGTTGTGAGGATTGATTAAAATTGAATAAGGTAAGACAATTAGGATGTAATACGTTTGCAATTGGGTTGAGAAGAGGAGGAGGGAAAATCCTGTAGCAGTTGCAATTGAGGAAAGAAAGAGAGGCCAGGAGAAGTGCAAGTCTTTATAGGAGCAGTAGAGCAGCAGCAGCAGCAGCAGCAGCAGGAGCTGGAGCTAATTGATCCAGCAAGACCACCATCACCTGTTGGAACTTGGAGCAGGGGATGGATGCCACAGACACACAGACACACAGAGACGCACGCCTGCGCTCCCCTCCTCCAACTCCTCCAACTCCAAGCAGCCCGGAGCCATGGCGCTGACCCTCGGAGAAGAGCAGCCCTTGAGATCCGGCTGTGGTGTGCACTTTGTACGTCCGGGGTGGAGCGGTGCTCTGTAGTCGGTGCACAGGTGTCAATTTTCCTTTTTTTTCTTTTCGCTTATATAACAGTTCCATTGTGATTATTGCAAGTTGCAAGTTTGCAACCTGCACTTGACTGGTGGTGGTGTGCACTTTGCTCCCGACTCCCGACCTACACTTGAATCGTCTCACTTTCTTCCAGCCCTCGGCTTTGATATATATATACATCTTCCATCTGACCACACATGGATACTAGATAGTACATACACTTGCAATAGATTATATATATATATATATATATATATATATATACATTATGTGAAAATGGGCGGCCTTGAGGCTTGTTGTTGTGGCCCCCATCACCCCGGGTGTCCACTGTTTCAACACCTTATTCTTCAGCCATGATTTTTTTTCCGCGGACAGCTGACAGCGTTGTGGGTACGTAATTGCTGAGTGTGCAATCGTTCAAGGGGTGAAATTTGCAACCGCCGGCCATACCATAGCGTTAAATTAGATCACCATACACGATCTGTGTATAAATCCATCACATATAATATATATATTAATTATTAGAGAGAAACATGGAACCCATACATAGCATCTACATCTATATATATATATATATATAAAAGCAGCTTGGACAGGTGTCGGTTAGTATAAGTGGCTAGTGATAATTATAAAACTTGTTGATATCTCCCCCCGTAGTCAAACGCCAACAAATTTTATCGTCAGCCATTATATTTACCGTTCGTTCTCTATAATAGTCATCTTCGGTCCAACTTGATTTCACCTGCTGTATATATATATAAATATTTGTACACCACATATATAACTGGATTCCAATATTACTGTTCCATTTCATCATCAGTCCCCTTATCCATATATTTTCCTATAACCGTTCTATATCTGCCACAGATGATCTCCTTGGAGATTGTGTCACAAGCTATTATACAATTGAACAGCGCCATTTATACATTGATCAGTAGTACATACATCCCACCTATTCTACGCTCTCTCGCATTTCTCTTGACTCCATTAACTCATTAGCGCATGGATGACTTCATGTAATATTTAGTACTTCTAATGGCAATGCAATGTATAGGTATACCCCAGTTTGAATCGTGAATATTTCCATTGCATTACTAAAGCTTGTGGTATTCTACATTGGTCATCCTCTATATACTATTACCCCTTGAACTTCAATTCCGTCGATTTGTAAACTATATAGTATTCAGTTTCGGACTTGAACCAGCAGGTTTCAAGACTATTTCTACGATTGAGAAGTAAAGTAGTGAGCACCTTATGTTTATATAGGATTATGTTTACAGTTATATATATTGGTCATAGAGTGCATGACGTGAAGTGCATCTAGGATGTACTTGAGATACATAAGAGATGTAATCAAGTGATGAAGAATGGCATAGGTGATCGAACAGATAGATACACACAAATGTTACAACAATCCCTATATGTTGCATCTGTATATATGGTAGATTGTGTAATACGGTGAGCACCAATATTTTGATAACGGCTATAGATATTTGTGGCTGTTCCCTCAGTTTTGTAAAATCATCATCGGTGTTGCTGTTACATCAATTGAGAGTAATCTCTGTTGTCTGTGAGTTACTGGCATCTATATTCTACGTTCAAACTTCCAGGATGATATATGCATAAAAACAAGATAAAAACGTCGATCGACTCAAGTGGAAGCGCTTAGAAGTAGACTGTAAGTGTAGAGTTATCAGGGTAGAACTGTAAACACCGCGTCTGCCTCTGAGACTGTTTTTGGCTCTCCCACACTGCCACAGTGTCCATCTCCCAGTTTCTGTGCTCTGCAGGCAGAGTGTCACAGACTCACAGTCTCACAGACTCACTCACAGTGGCTGGCGCTCGCTCCTCGAATAAATATTTCATCCCCAGGCTGGTGCTGGTGCTGGTGCTGGTGCTTCTCTCCATCTCATGTATACCTTTGGGTGTACTGCTGCTACATCCGTCCTTGGTGTTTCCGGCATTCATTCACTTGACGTACCTTCCACCACCATCTTTGCTTCTGCTTTGCTATCTGGATTCAAAATTAGTTAGATTCTTTATATCACCTTTCTTCTTTCAATTCTTTACCTCCCTCGCTGTTTTAGTACTCTTCCAACAATCTCCGTTCATTTTCTCCCCCTTCCAACCCCACAACCAACCTCCACTATAATGTTCAAGAAGTGGAAATCAGACAAGAATTCCTCTAAAAATGGCTCCTCTGCATCTCAGGTGTCTTCCAAACCTTCCATTGCTAGCCACTTGAAAAACTCAGGCTCAAGCCACCTGCCTTCTGGTTCGTCTTCCGTAAACAGTGGCTCAAACTTGGACGCAACAAAAGTCGAAACTTCCCATATTGAAACTTCCACAGTCATCGAAGAAGAACCTTACGATCCTAAACTTGATTTCAAAGTCATCAACCCTGACAACGAAGATATGCCTTACGGTGATGGGTCCGATAAAATCTATGGAATGGAGAATTTTGGTTACACCTGTTATATCGCATCCATCTTACAGGCACTGTACTACACAACTTCTTTCAGAACAGAGGTGTTATCATTCCCAAAGAGGGACCCACAGCACCCAAGAAAACGGAAAGTTAGAGTTCCCGGTGTAAAGACACATGCATTTACCGCTTCAGTTCAGCAACTTCTGCAACAGAATCAGAAGGATGCCCAGCAACAACAACAACAACAACAAAACGGGCAGAACGGTAAGATGAGAAATCTTTTCGGTAACAAACATAACGATTCCAATTCGGGACCTAATGGTACCACAGCAGTCACTAGCCATGCAAACGCTTATTACGGGCTGGGATCCGATGAATTGAACAATCCAGACCTAGAAAACTTGGTTGTGTCCAAATACCCAAGTTTCAAAAATATCAAGGTTAACTATTCTCTAAACCACCAAAAGAATATCACTGTTGTGGGACTCACTAACGATCTGAACGCTAATTCGGAACAACGCAAGAGGCAGGCACTCATAACTGGTCCGATCATAAACCTTGACCACACTTACAACAAGCTATACGGAATGGATTCGAGCTTGTATACATCATTGAAAGATACGTTTGAATCCATGGCCGAAAACATTTCCCCTGTTGGAATTGTCTCTGCCCAAAATCTAGTTGAAGTTGTTAAAAAGGAAAATGAAATGTTCAGAAGTTCTATGCATCAGGATGCACACGAATTCTTGAATTTCTTGATCAACTCGGTGTTGGAGTTGGTCGATAACTATTGTCTGTCTCATGGTGAAGAAAAATCAAACTTGCACGACATTTTTGAAGGTTTACTAGTCAGCGAAACCAAGTGCTTGTCGTGTGAAAATGTTTCAACGAGAGATGAGCTGTTTTTGGACTTATCGATCGATCTCCAGCAGAATACTTCTATTACTAACTGTTTGAAGATGTTCTCTCAAAGTGAGATGCTAACAGAGTCTAATAAGTTCTTCTGTGAGAATTGCCATTCTTTACAGGAGGCGGCCAAAACCATCAAACTTAAAAAATTACCTAAAGTGTTAGCTCTCCATCTTAAAAGATTCAAGTACGCTGAAGAATTAGGAAGAAACGTCAAACTTTTCTATCGTGTCGAGTACCCAAAGACTCTTCGTATCTTCAACACGACAGACGATACCGAAACACCAGATAAGTTGTACGAGCTATATGCAGTCGTTGTCCACATTGGAGGAGGTCCATATCACGGACACTACGTTTCCTTGGTGAAGACTCCTAAATTTGGATGGTTGCTATTTGACGATGAGACGGTGGAATCAATCGATGAAAACTACGTTTATCGTTTCTTTGGTGATGGACCTGGTTTATCAACTGCTTACTTACTTTTCTACAAAGAAGTGGAGGACGAAGCTGAATTTAGAGAACGCACATTGTTCAACGGTTTGGACGACGCTTGCAACGAAGATGAAGACATCGATGCAGGTGATGTTTTCAGCGCTGGTTCTTCCAGTACAGCGTATCCAACTACTTCAGGGGTGCCTGCTTCCACATCTGCTGTCAATTCTTCGTTGGTTTTGCAATCGCATAGCCAAGCGGCCAAATCGAGAAGTTCATCTGATCAGAGCAATTCAAGTAAAATCAACCTATCGTCGTCGTCACCAACAGTGTCGCATACCACAACGAACGGAATCTCGAACGGTGGTGCCAAGTTGGAAAAGGATACTACGCCTGTGGCGGCGAAGAAGAAGAACAGAATGTCCTTTGGTTTCAAAAAGAAGTAATGTTGTTGGTCGTTGGGAAACTGTGTATGTTTATTTAGCTGATGAAATTCATACTTGTGTACGATTGATATAATATATATATATGTTAAACGATCCTTAAGAGGAATCACTTCAACTGCAGTAAGAACTAATGAGTGCCGCTAAGCCACATCCAGTCGCGTCGAATTGGAAATTGGCGGCCGGAAATGAAACGTTTTCGGCACTTCGAGGGACGAATTCATCCAAGAATCAAGATGGTCTGTTAAAGCTGAAAAGAAGGTGCTTCTTCAAAGGCTTGTATGGAACCCCTTGGACAGCAGATGCACAAGACCCCAACCACATTGCTCATCTATCGTTTAAGATGCTAAAATTGAGATTCAATTGGTTGCTCATCGCTGCAGTGCTCCTGGTCACGTTGTACTCACCGCTAGTTCAAGCACATGACGACGGCACCACGGGAGAAGCCGGTGCAGATGATGCTGGTGACGAATCAACGGACACTGCCTACCTAGAGAAGATAGCTGAGAATGTCAACAAGACTACTATATTCCATTGGTTGCTATCGTTGGTGTTGTTGGTGATAACACCTTCGTTTGCTATGGCCTTTGCGCTCGCTAACAGATATTCAACTGGTGTGTTTGTACAAATTATCTGCGCTATCTACGCTGTCTTGGAAGCGTTGGTATTAAGATTCCCTGATCCAACTGGTCACGAAAATCGTACGTCAAGGGGAACCGCTTGGTTTTTAGCTTTCTTCTACTGCCTCGTGATCTTGCTTGGAAGCTTGTCCTCGGGATCATCGGTCATCATGAGTTCCTCAACTGCTAACAGGATAGGGATGGTTGGTGCCAAAGTCACCACGATAGCTTACAAAGTGACCTCTGCCATGTTAGTAGTTTGCGGTTTCATTAAAGCTGGGATGTCCATTGTGGCCTCGTTAGGGTTCTGTTACGACATCCACACCGGTCAATGTAACGCTCACGGTATCATGGGTATGGGTTTCATCTTGTACGGTATGTTCTTATCGGCAATGTTGGTTATTCCTTGGTTAAGGTTAGGTTCCAACCAAAAGTATTCACAAGAAATGTACGATTCTACGATGCTTACACTTTGGGGTATAGTGAACACCTTCACCGAGCACCGTCCTTGGGAACCTTGGTCCCACGGTGACTATCAGCATACCAGCATGGGTATCATCTTCTGGGCTTGTGGAATGTTAGGTATGTACATGTCAAGAAACAACAAGAGAAACTACATGCCTGCTCTCACATTGATCTTTACCGGTTATGCAATGTCCGGACACGTTCAAAAATTGATGATCTCTACAAAAGTTCACGGTTTCTTTGGTTGGGTGTTAATCCTTGCTGGTTTTGCCAGAATCATCGAAATATCTTTTTTGTTGAAAGACAAGAGATGCGATCAGGATAAAATCCTTTCTTTCCAATACATACCTCCATTTGGATTGCTATTGTCCGGTGTTTTGTTTATGGGAGCCACTGAGGAGCAATTGCGGTTGGTGGTCGACATGGGAGCAGACCATTCCTCGTATATCCTGGTGTTGGCGAGCTGTGCCTGTTTGATACACTTGTGGTTCCTAATGGTCATGGAATTCTATTTGAGATTGATTGGTTACTCAATATACGATCACAACCACTACAACATGTTAGGGGACAACGATTTAGAACAGTCAGCCCCTGGTGCTCAAACGAGTGAGTTTGAAATGGAGGAGTTCTCCGATTTTGAAAGCGATCTAAACAGAACTACTCCTAGTGACTGATTAGGAGAAAAACAACTGGCCCCCAAAAGAAACAGACACAAAAAGATGCCAGAGACAGTGTTGTCTGCTGTCCACTGAAGCTTTGAAAAATTCCCTAATATTTTAATCTTGTATTTTGAAATCGTCTAACGAGTAGTGTGATGCTTTTTATTCTTTCTTTTTTTTTCTGTTTTTAAATCTTGTAAGATTTTCCATATATATATACTAATTGTGTTTTTTTCTTTGAAAACATAAACTTGAATAAAGTCATTCCTCGATATAATATTTACGCTACCAAAACAGTGGCCAGAGAAATCGACGCGTCGGTAGACGATCCGCGGCTGTTTGTTTTGTTTTGATCTGTGTGATATTTGGAGGGATTTGGACTGTTTTGAAGAGGTTGGCAACTAAGGTGGTTTGAGGAATAGTTGTAGGACTGATATTTAGTCTAGATTGCCATTCGTCGACCTACTTGTTGTTTTAGTTGTTTGTGCTTGGTTTTGAATCTGTGGCCAGACCTTGCAAGAAGAAAAAAAGACAACGCATTTCATTCAACTTTATATCGGATCAGCATAGCCTAGATGAACGTATCAGATTTAACAACGAAACAGCTCAGGTCCACCATAATCTACTGTTTAGAGTACGATTTACTGTCGACTGCAGAATTTACATGTGAAAGATTGATTGCGTTGAATCCCAACAACTTGGAATCGGTCCATATATATGGGTTGGTCCTGTACAAAATGAAACGTTACAAAACAGCATATAATCTAACTGCCAACCACAGCACACAACACATCGGATGTTCGTATATATTTGCACAGGCTGCTCTGCAGTTGAAGAAGAGTCCATCTGGTATTACGGCACTTACAAAGACGCTACCTCTATGGAGTAACCTTCCTGATGGAGAGCCTAGAAGCAGGTACGAACCAGATACAGTTGCCTGCTACCTCTTGTTGGCCAAATTGTACAGCTCGGTTGGCGACGTCAAGCGTAGTGCTCTCAATTATTCGCAGGTTTTGAAGTTTAATCCGTTCATGTTTGAAGCTTTTGAAGAGTTGTGCAAGATGGGGGTTAAAGTCAAAGTTAACTCCGTCTACAAAGTCAATACGATTGATGAGATATCAGGGAACTTGTTTAAATCTTCTTCTACCAATTTGTCGTCTGCCGACAACTTGGAGGACAAAAAGGGTTTTGGTTTTGATTTGAAGGAGAGTAAGGACAAACGTTACGACTCAAAAGGTTTTTTCAAATCGTCCTCATCCTCCGGCATTTCAACAGCGGGTATGACCTCCACGTCCAACGTCTTACCATCGGTTAGGCGACCTTCATCAAACACCACCAACAGTTTAGTTGAACAAACTCCAGAATCTCACCAACCTGTGAACTATCTAGCAACACCAAGAGTAAAACAGTTACAGATCCCCGATGCCCCACACAGAAGGTCGCAAAGAAGTTCTAGCTTTGATAGATTTAAGCACCCTTCTCTGCCAACAGACTCGATACACAGGAAAACTGGAAGAGGATCCACCTCGATAACTTCTCGACTACTCAGCCAACCGCTAAATGCTCTAACGGGTCCGTCAACTGTTTATAATCAAGGAACTAATTCCAACATGCATGCGCCTCTAAGTACAAAGAAAGAATCGTTAGGTATTAAGAGAGTCATTGGTTCCACTTTCTCGACTGCTCGGCAGGTTCAAAGTGGCAATATAAATGTTTCAGAAAAATTTGAAAATGTTCCTGATCAATATTTAATGAGTGTCTATTCGAAACTGGCGAAAGGTTTCAAGTCTATGTGTTTTTATGATTGTTTCAAGGCGATTAGAATCTTTGATTCCCTACCGGAGAATGAAAGAAATACTCCTTGGGTTCTAGGAAAATTAGGTAGGTTGCACTTTGAAATTGTAAATTATGAGGAGGCAGAAAACTATTTTATCAAATTGAGAAGAATTGACAGAACAAGGGTTGAGGAGATGGAATACTATTCAACTTTGCTATGGCATTTGCATAAAGAAATGGAGTTGAGTTTCCTCTGCCATGAGCTACACGAAATTGACAAAGATTCTCCTGAAGCCTGGGTAGCTGTGGGTAACCTATTCTCGTTGCAAAGGGAACCAGACGAAGCGATCAAATGCTTCCAGAAAGCAAACCTTGTGCAGAAGGATTTTGTCTATTCATATACGCTACAAGGCCATGAATATTTGGCAAACGACGCTTTTGAAAATGCTATTGAATGTTTCAGATATGCTATAATGTTGGATAAAAGGCATTACAACGCATTCTATGGTATCGGTATGGTTTATCTAAAGTTGGGTGATTTCAGAAAGGCTGAATTCCATTTCAGAAAAGCGGTTGAAATTAATCCAGTGAACGTCATCTTGATCTGTTGTGTGGGTATGGTTTTGGAAAAATTGGGCAAGAAAGAGCAAGCTCTACGGCAGTACATCTTTGCATCCAAATTGCAACCTCTATCGATGCTTGCTTTGTTTAAGAAGGCGCAATCTTTGTTCTCTTTGAAGCAATACGACCTGGCATTGAAAGATTTTGAAAAATTGGAAGTGCTGGCTCCTGATGAAGCTTCCGTTCACTTTTTGTTGGGTAAACTGTACAGAATTTACGGCAGAAAGAACGATGCTATAAAACAGTTTACAATCGCTTTGAATTTGGATCCAAAGGGTTCCCATTTGATAAAGGAAGCGTTGGAAAGCTTGGATGATGACGATGATCATTTGGAAAATTAGGAAAACTGAATTATTATAAAAACTGTAATCAATAATAAATAAATATTTCTATTGCAAATGCTTGTTCTTAACATGAATACCTTTGTGTAAATTTCTGGAAGAGAATGAATACATTTAAAGAAACGAAAAAAAAAGAGCAAAATAGTACAGATAGCTGCGATCAGCAATATGCCGAACATAATGCTTGCAACTATTATTTCAATGCTTTGCACCCAAAAAGATGGTGGCTCCAAGGCAAACGGTCATAACCACGAATCCCCAAATAATCAACGCAAAGGCGGCCCATCTGATGATCTTTTCTTTTCTGGTTAGTGGCGTACCATCCGATCCGAGCAATTTGAAGGCAAAGAACCCAGGTAAAATGAACGAAATCGAAGTTGAGCCGGTCGACCCGACAAAAGCCAAAACGTGCTCTAACGAAGTCACGGTCAAGGAAACGATGTATGACAGAATCACTATGATCGTGGTGATGATAATCAACTTCTTGTTGGTCAACTCAATCGAATGCTCAGCATTCTCAGTTTCATACAACATGGAGTCATCAGCAATAACGTTCTCGTCGATGGTGAACGATATATTCGTAGGAGATGGTAAGCTGCTGTGTGTGTTGCTGTGCGGTTGAGATGAGATCAAGTTCCGTCTTTCGTCGGCAGAAGTGGAATATGAGGACGTTGTGGTGGATGCAGATAGAGATCTGATCGATTTGGCCAAGTGAGAGTCATTCAAATAATATGCAACGTGATTTATCGAGGCTCTGGCAGGGTTGGCTTGTAATGGATAACTCAAAGCCACGAGAATGACGATTGCTAATCTTCCAACGGTGGAAGCTATAGAATCGGGATACATCGTAATGATGTTACCAACAACGTTGTCACCAAAAGTCAAATATCCCGAAATGCCAACTACAATGTACAAACAAAATGCTGTACCAATAGCAGTAACGATAATTCTGTTGATGGTTGCTGGTGAGCGATCGGCAGACTCGTTAATAACAGTAAATTGATTTTGCTGACAAGTAAATCCAAACACCAAAATAGGGAAAGACGATAGAATTGCAATAATTGAGTTGGGACGAATTAGGTGGATCGGACCTTTGGGTATAGCTTCATGTCCGCCAAACATGATATGCACGAAGTGAACCACGACCAAGATTGTCAAGTATCCAACAGAACTCAAAGCAACCAGAGATGCTGTCTTCAACGAATCCAAATGTCTCTTGTAAACCAACGGAAGAATGGCAACAAGAAAAACAGTTATCCAAAGCCTTCTATCGACAATATATGGATGCGAGTCGACAAACGAATCCGGACAGATTGAATTCATGATCTGTGGCATCAAATCCCCAATCACGATAAGATAAGAACACCCCACCCCAAAACACTTGACGGCAATAGCAAGATCAAACACGATACCCATTTGAGGCACGGTTAACTTGGATAACGAAAAGAACGTAGCATGTCCAGGTATAGCGTAGGTGGCGGAAACGCCTAGCAAGTACAAACCAAAGGCAGATGTCAACCCAGATAAGAAGACAAAGAACGAACCTAGCAACAGTCCGTTACATTTGATGGCATAAGGGATACTCAAGAGACCTGCCCCAAGGATGGTATTCATTAGGTTGATTATGCCGGACCGTGGAGTTGCCCTTCCTGGAGTCCCTAGCGTTAGATGTTGATCTGCCATGATGTTTGATTCTTGTGGTATCTTGTGTTGTATTGCGCTTTTGCTTTAGCCGACGCTAATAAATTGTAAGATGAATCCACCGCAAATCAAGTGAGAACTCGAGAAAAGAATTCAAAACCAAAGAAAAACGATGGATATACGTATATATATACCCGCTAACAATAATGAGGGGTTAAAGTGGATGGAATTTGGAAAACCCACAAATTCAACTCTATAAAGCATGGGGTGCTCACCTCAACATGCTGCTGTTTTTAAAAAGGCGCGCTGCCGTTGGGATTCCAACTTCCACTCCGCTGCAACACTCGGCGTCGGGTTCTATCCCGCCTGTGCCCTTGACATGTATATATATATATATATATATATATATATTCGTGGATATCAATGGCGTTCTACGTATCCGTCTGGCTGTATCTATCCAGCTAATTCTTTGATTCGAGTACACATGAGGGTGATCTATTAACTATATACATAAACAAGACGAGAATACAAAAATAAATAGTAGGGGAACCGATACTCTCTTAGTAACCTTTTCTAACAGCGTCTCTGACAACCTTGAACAAACCAGCAATACCTTCATCGAATCTCTTCTTTTCAACAGCCAATCTACGGTTCAATCTGACCTTGTTTGGCTTTAGGTAGAATCTTTGTTCATGGTATAGTGTTTTCAAATTATTATTTCTAACGAAAGATTCAAATTGGTTGTATGCTCTGTTGTAGGATCCCTTCTTGACTGTGATTGTTCTTCCTGCTTGTTTGGAGAATAGTGGGAATTTAGTAGCAAACTCAAAAGCACTTGGCTCAAGTTGGGTGGCTCTCAAAGACGAAGAACTCTGGCCCAAAAACGAGGACGATCCGGTACCTGAAAAAGGATCAAAACTTTTCTTCGCACCTTTTGACTTTTGTAAGGATTCAGGTTTCCCTAGAGCTGCTAGAATGTCTAGAGGTTCTGAAAGTGGTTTGTTGGATCCTGTTGACTGGCATCTGACAGTTTGCGATTGTGTAATGCTGCTTCTGGCTAAGCGAAGTTGGCGAGGAATAGCTCTAAGCATGGTATGATCGAGATGAGGTCTTGTTTCTAAGATTGTATCCTCCAGACAGATACAGCCAAATGTGTCTCTGATTTGCACAGATGCTGGTCTCAGCTTCCCTTCAACGTCGGTTTTGTGAGGGTGAAAATTTGGGAGCTCTGAAAAAAAAAAAAAGATGCCCGTGATTAACTGTGGTGTTACATAATCACTTCTAAATAAAATTATAGAGGAAAAAATTTGCCATAGTTAAATGGGATGGTATAACCGATGGACAATTTGGATCTCTTTATTTTCTTCGTTCTGTATCCGTATTTTGCATTTAAACCCCCGGTATCTAACTGAAAAATGTCTCCAGAAAAGCTGGTGAAAGAAACTGCCGAAAAGTTAGAGAATTTAGACCTCAAACCTTCCGCAACCTCCGAGAAGATTGCCCCAGAGACTACATCTGAACCTGTTAATGATGAAGATAACGAAAACGATAACGACAACGAAGGTGGGGATGATGCCGAAAAATTGAAGAAGAAGAAGAAGAAGAATAACAAGAAAAAGAAGAAGAAGGCAGCAGCTGCCGGTATATCACAGTTTTACCCAGACGGTGTGTACCCTGAAGGACAATGGTTGGATTACCCAGAGACCAGTGCTGAGCACTTGAAGAGAACTACAGACGAAGAGAAAAGATACAACGACAACCAAGATAAAGCCAAATGGAATGATTTCAGAAAGGGTGCTGAGATCCATAGGCGTGTGCGTAAACACGTGCAAAGCACCATTCAGCCGGGTATGACCATGACCGAGGTTGCAGAAACTGTGGAGAATGCCGTTAGAACTTTCTCCGAAACTACAGATACAAAAGTGGCCGGTCCAGGTTTCCCCACTGGTGTCTCTTTAAACCATTGTGCTGCTCACTACACTCCTAACGCCGGTGATAAAGTTGTCTTGCAATACGACGATGTCATGAAGGTTGACTTCGGTGTGCATGTCAACGGTTATATCGTTGACTGTGCTTGGACTCATACCTTCAACAAGGAAAGATATGCCCCATTGTTGGAAGCCGTGAGAGCTGCTACCAACGCTGGTATTGATGCCGCTGGTATTGATGTCCGTATGACTGATATTGGTGAAGCTGTCGAAGAAGTTATGGAATCATACGAAATTGAATTGGATGGTAAGACGTACCCTGTGAAATGTATCCGTAATTTGAACGGCCACAACATCAAGCAGTATCAGATTCACGGTGGTAAGTCTGTTCCTATTGTCAAGAACGGTGATAATACAAAGATGGAAGAAGGTGAAACTTTTGCTATCGAAACTTTTGGTTCCACTGGTAGAGGTTATGTCGTCCATGGTGGTGAATGTTCCCACTATTCGAAGAATTTGGATGCTCCTGTGAATGCACCAATCAGATTGAACAGAGCTAAGCAGTTGATGCATACCATCGATCAAAATTTCGGCTCGTTACCTTTCTGTCGTAGATACTTGGATAGAATCGGTGAAGATAAGTATTTGTTGGCTCTAACGCAGTTGTGTAAAGCTGGTTTGATAACAGAACATCCACCTCTAGTCGATGTCAAGGGATGTTACACCGCTCAGTTCGAACACACAATTTTGCTTCATAGTCATAAGAAGGAAGTTGTCTCCAGGGGTGATGATTATTAGGACTACTTTTTTTTTGTTACTATTCACACGTTTTCATTTTATTTATTAATTGATTGTGTCTTTCTTTCGTTTTTTTTTTCCTCATATATCTATCATGCTGTATAGTACAAAAAAAAGAAAAATAAAATTAAAGGGCCGTTTATAAGAGAAATGAAAGGTACTTCAAAGTTCGTCTCTGATGGCACTGGCGGTCTCTGTAGTGACAGACGAAATAATGGAATCAATAATTGAGGGTATCACAGTTATGGTAGTTTCCACAATTTCCTCTATAACATGCGTTACGGTTGGTATGTCGATCGTTTCATCACTTACAGTGGCGTATGCAATTATTTCTTCCACCGTTTCTTCTATGGCTGGGGGTCTCGTAATACCAACTATCGTGCCGAAACTCCAGAAGATCAACTTGAAAGTTTTAAAAAATAGCCACAAGAAGAGCATAATTGGTCTTTTTAGCAACCGTCTGTAAAGGATGTAGCAGCAAACAGTGATGAAGAAATATAATGATCTGTATATTTGTTTTCTTTCCGCTTGACTCGATTCGTTGATCTTGTTCACTAGCTTGCCTGATTTAGACAAAACGTCAGCAAAATAACTATACTTGTTGGATAAATTGCTAAGAGAATTGGATGAAGTGGAAAGCTCCTGTAGGTTAATCTCACTGGTAACCAATGAAGATTGGAGCATGCTTGAAATATTCTGCAACTTGTTGGTTATCTGAAGGTTTGTATTTAGCAATTTGGATTGTGAATTGAGCTCTTTCAAGTTTTTATCATCTAGAATAAGAACAGGTTTTACTGCTTCATTCTCTTCCACCGGCTCGGTATCGCTATTTTCAGAGTCTGGTGGTGTTTGTTCTTGTAGAGAGAGCTGCTTGGAAACAAGCAACGATTTTCGAAAGTCGACTTTCAAGTCTTGAAACCTTTGTGACAATTTGTAAAATTCGTATTCATTGTCATCATGTTTTTTAGATTTTTGATATGCTGACATCTTTATTTTAAGAAGAACGGTTAACTCCGAGAGTCGGTCAGTAATTTCTAATACCTTTTGATGGCTCTCGGACCTTAGATCGGCTAGATTTGCTTCAAATGAACCAGTATGCTTCAACGAGTAACATATCGTTTGCAATTCTCTTAGGTACGCATCAAAAGATTTAAAGTCCTGTTCAATTGTTGTGTTCATTTGTCGTTTAATAACTGTTATCGATGGATACATGTAAGCACAATTCTATCCGGGTCGAATCAACCACTCCAGATTGTCCTCCCAAGTGGCATCAACGTATCAAAGTTTCATGTAAACTCTTACAGGTGAGTGATGCGCCGTCCGCTGCCACATCTCTGCACGTGACAATGATTGGGAGTTGCACGACTCCCAGCGCCCGGTGGGTGGCGAACAAGGCGAGATTTGAAGGTTAGATCTGTGTTTTGCACCATACAGAAACGGTTGCAAGAGTTGGTGCAATTGGACAGCTACCTTAGCCAAAACAAGACCGATACACATATTATACCACTCATTATGATTATTGATACTTTGTCCTCTGGTATCCCGAAGATTCCAGATTTTGACGTTTCTCAGTTGGTCTTTTCGATCAAGCAAGATCCTTCGCCATCTCCAGAGTTGATCAAAGAACTTCTCGTCAAGATTAAGGAACAGAAGATGGCTCCATACTACAAATACTTGACAACCGAATTGAAATTGAAAGGGTTGGAATATGACGAGTCCTTCTATAATGAACTAAAGAAAGAAAACGAAGCCAAGATTGCAGAATTGAAGGAGAAGATTGACAAGTTGGCAGATGACGATGAAGGTGAGCTTGAAATTTTGAAGATTTGGACCGAATTGGCAGAATACCACGCATCAATTGGCAGCATAACTGACTCATTAACCACTTTGAAGAAAGTTATTGAGCTTGCTCCATCCACGGGTGCAAAGATTGATTTGTTGTTAACCATCACAAGGGTTGGTTTCTTTTACGACGATAAAGTTTTCACTAAGAAGTACTTGGATGAGGCTAACGCTTTGATAGAAAAAGGTGGTGATTGGGAAAGAAGAAATAGATACAAGACATACTTGGGAATTTACTTGATGACTACCAGAAAGTTTGAGGAGGCTTCCAAATTGTTGATTGATTCCTTGGCCACATTCACTTCCACCGAAATCACAACGTACGAAAAGGTTGCGCAGTACTCTTTGATCTGCGGTGCCATCTCGTTAGACAGACCAAGCTTAAAACAGAAATTGATTGAATCACCAGAGATTTTGTCGATCAGTTCGACAACCGATAGATTGGAACCGATTTTGAATTTAATCAAAGCCCTATACTTCTGTGACTACAAGAGTTTCTTCCCTAGTTTGATTCAAACGCACGATCAAATTCTAACCAAGGATAAATACCTATACTTGCACAGCAACTACTACCTGCGTGAGCTGAGATGCCGTGCGTATGCGCAGTTATTGGAAAGTTACAAGTCTTTGTCGTTAAAATCCATGGCTGAGAACTTTGGCGTTTCGATCGACTTCCTAGATCAGGATTTGTGCAAGTTCATTCCAAACAAGAAGTTGAACTGTGTTATTGATAAAGTTAACGGTATAGTGGAGACCAATAGACCGGATAACAAAAACAGCCAATACCACTTGTTGATCAAGAGCGGTGATGCCTTATTGACGAAGTTGCAAAAGTACGGTGCTGCAGTTAGGTTGAGTGGTGCAGAGAAAGTATAGATCAATGGATGGATATAGATTCTCTAGTAAGTGTATATTGTATGAATAACCATATTAAAACGCATCCGACATTGATAATTGTAAGTAGTAAACTATGTATGGGAAACAATCGTATGCGGTTATCTAATTAAGCATTTGGGCCAGTCTGCAAAGAGGGTAGGTGAAGCGGGTGGAGTGGGTAAAATTGCAAAAGTCAAAGGAAAGGTGGAAAACTGGGATGCAAAAAAAAAAATAATAAAACAGCATACAAGGAGAAAATTAATTTAACAGGAAGGGAAAAAAGGGGGTAGAGACATAAATATAATTACCAGTTTAAATTGTCATCGTTGGAGGTAGTTTCTGCTTTGGCTACCGCGTCCAGGATCTTATCCATCTTATTAGATTTTTCAGCCGATTCCGGTTTTGGAGACTTCAGTGTTTCCTCTTTTCCTAACACTCTACTATCCGAAACCTTTCCCAAATTGCTTGGGATCTTAGAAGACTTCTTAGCAGTTGATCCAGCACCACCTTGTTCGTGTTTTGAAGAAATCTTGTTTGACTTTTCCTTTGAAACGGTTTCCTCATCTTCATCCTGCTTCACTTCTTTTTCCTCAACATCTTTTTGCCCACCTTTGAATTTCTTCAATTGCTCTTTTGAAGGTTTATCAGGGGAAATTGAATCCTCGTTGGCAACGTCTTGCAAATACGAGTTATCCGACAGAGTTTCCTTTGAAAAAGATTTCAGTTTAGAGCTAGATGTAGAGTCAGCTTTACCATCGGTGTCTTTAATAGTAGGTCTCTCGTCCTCATCACCAGCAAGCACATCGATAGAGTTTGTAGAGTCCTTGGCACCTTTTGCATTGGATTTCTTAGAGTCTAATTTCTGTTGTGTCTTTCTCATTCCAGAATCGATCGCACCATCTTCATCCAAAGTAGCCAGCGTAGCATCTTGTTCGTATGCGTCTCCTGTTGGAGATGGAGATGAAGCAGCAGAGACAATCTTGTACTTGTGAACATCTTCGTCCTTGTTGGCTGCATCTGCAGCGTTACCTGCAAACTCAGCAGGCACTGTATCATGAATGGTGGACTTCTTTGGGGATGGATCTCCAGGATCTGTTAGTGGAGCACCACCTTTTGCGATAGAGATGTCATCTTCGTTTGGTAACTTGCCAGAAGCTGGGAGGATAGTGTGGGAATCGGTGTCATCGTGTGAGGTTGAGAGCAAGTTTGAAGAACCAACTTTTTCAATCTTTTTAGGAGTTGAGAGGGAGGACAGAGAAGATTGAGGAGACGCGACGACCGGTTTCAGTTCTTCAGAGTAGGACTGAGGTGTGAGATAGAAGATTGTTAGCAGAGCCAAAGAACACAAGATGAAGCCTAGGAGCTTGTTGCGTGTCTTCGAAAACAATGAACTCATTAGCAAGTATGTTGAATAACGCGGAGGGGGTATAAAGTAGAAGTGGTGACGGGTCTTTCGAACGTAGTGAAAAGGCAGAAAACACTAGAGTATTATATATATATATAACGATGTGTCAATCTGTAGTTGAAATGTTTATACAAAAATCTCAATTACAGCAAGGCATACATAATAATTAACCAACCTCAATGGAGCACAATAGCTGACTTTAATATAATATAATATAATATAATACAATATGGTTGCACCGTGCACCGCGTTGCCTTCTTCCCGGTATATGGATTATGTAATCTGTACGGTGCCACCGAGTCACCGACGCGCCGCCCGTCTGCGGGTAGGACTGGGCAGTGCACGCGGCTACGTCCCTGTATCACTTACAAGTTACAACATGCAGGTGGTTGTGTCTATATTTCAACTATATATATATATATATATAGCCTACTATAAATCTGCCAGGCCTCTTCTCTTCCCTATAATATGCTTGACGACGGCTTCCAAACATGCACAGAGTTGTCATCCGAGCAACTTAACACCATCTTGGGGTCAATAGGATTCCAATCGATGTCGTTCACACCGAGCATGTGTCCTCCGTGAACAAACATTAATTTGTCCTCTCCTTCCTTCGTTCTACCAAAATCCCATATCTTTACCAGCCCATCAGCACCACCAGAAGCAATCACAGAGCCATATGTGTCGTTCCACGTTATGCAAGTTATCGAACCCTCGTGCGCACCGCCCACTTCTTCTACAGCACGAGACATTTGACGCAGATCGTACACCTGCAAGTTGCCAATTTCGTCTGCAATCGCTAATCCAAACGGATTCAAATGGTTGAAATCTAACACACTGATAGCGCTCCTGCTTAATTTATGCCCCACTGACGCCTGTTGGCCAATAGAAAGTCTCTGATCAAATAGTTTGAAGTTCCCATCCTCACCAACGGATCCAATCAAGTCCTTGTGACCTGGTAGAAACTTAACGCTGTTGGTTCCATAGTCATGTGCTGTGTAGCTCAATGTAGGATTCATCGCACTTGCAACTTTTCTCTTTGATTTACTCACTAAAACAGAACCTATATCTGCCGTGGAATCGTCACCAACGTCTTCGTTGGAGGAAACTGAAGTGATTGGTGTTTCCAGGTGGAGGTCTTTCAAGTTCCAAAGAGCCACCAACCCATCAGACGCACCGGTAACCAATTGACCTTCGTTATGTTTGTTCCAATCCAAACCCCAGCCTTCCACTTGATGGAAAACTAACGATACGTCCGAAAATGGATCCGTCTCATCCAACGTGATCGGAACGCAAGTTGACGACTTATCCGATGCAAGCAGTTCGTATTCCACAAAATTGTTTGGTTTTTTCGTACGGTCAAATATCTGTGCTGTTCCTGTGTTTGTAATCGTGGCAATCAAGTCGGGATTCTGTGGCATATATCTGGCTTTATTAATCTCGGAACGATGTGGGATCCGTTGTGCCAACGTTAGTTTCCCCACCTTATTACTTGAAAGTCGTGTGGTATCGGCTATAAATTCACGTTTCAGTTCCGAATAATCTTTCAAAACATCGATGCTGGGTTGCAAATTAGGAATTTTGGACTGGTATAGTAGAAGGCTTTCCAATTTGTTGAAATTACTCGAGTATGAGCCTAGCAAAAATCGCTGGGTCTTCAAATTTGGTGTCTGTGGATCTTCCTCACAATCAGGGAACCATTGAGCGGTGAGCGTTGGCCACACCAAGGATGTTGTCTGTATATGATCATAAAGAATGGCAGAGTTCTTCTTCCATATCTTATACCTGAGCTGGCGTTGAGAGCTAATTTCTCCTTCAGGTTGTAATTCGTCGTTTGTATTGTTCAAATAAGCTATATCTTCAGCGTGATCCTCCTGATCAATGTCATGAATTTCAATAACTTTCGGATTCGAAACTGTATTCATCTTAACTTGATATATCAGTTATATGATCCAGTCCCTCTAGTGGTTTTTGGTTGCAGAGCATTCGACTTAAAGAAAAGTACGGTCAAGCAAAATCGCACCGTGAAAAAGTACGCGTGAACTGATCTAAACGTGTCTCAAAACCGCTACAAAAAGTCCCAGTGTTCTGCACAGCCCGCCGATCTCGAACTTTTTATCAACAGCTTATACATCTATTCATGCACATGTACTCATGCATCTCTTGATCGAGTTTGTATCTTTGCTAAACTTCTTCTCAGATATATATTTGGAGAATGGACAAACAACTACAGATATTGATCAGTGTCAATGACACGCTATACCGTGAACTTCTTTCCCATTTGGTCCGCACATCCAAGACCAAACTATACACATCACGGAAGTTGAACTTCACCGAATTGGATGACTGGAGAATGACTGTTTTGCCAAGGACGTTGAGTTCACGGTTTCCAGACAATTTGGAACTCACTAAAAGTGAATTGGTTGATCTCATGGAATGGAAGTTGGCGAAGGGAAAGTTCAGACCCACTCTTCGCAAGCTCATAGACTCGAACGACCCTTCAACCGTCAAGAAAGTGACGAAAAGAGGCTTCCAAGTCATGCTCGATCATTATGGCAAAGAACCAGCGACATCATCAAGTTTTGACTACTCTGCCTATGAGGACGCAGTAAAGGAATCCATCAACGTTTTTTGTGAACTTAAGGGTGTGGGACCAGCAACGGCTTCTCTTTTGCTTTCCTTACTTTCGTTCGTTCCAAAGGTTGAACAATTTGAAAATCGGATCGTTGTCGTGCCACCTTTCTTCTGCGATGAAGCTTGCGACTTATTGAATGAATCTGTAGGTATGAAGCTAAAGTACAACCTCAAGGAATATTTGGAGATCTACCTCGCAAAGTTCTTTGAGTTAGTCGGTGGAGCTTCCCAGTTGACCAGAAGTTTGGATTTCAATCAATTGGAACGGGCACTATGGTGTATTAGAAAAGCGGAAATGGAATTGATCGACGTTGAACCTAAATATAAAGAAGCACTTGAAAAACTTAGTGGTGTTTATAAGATATTGCCTAGCAAAAAGAGAGTATTAGGGGATGGAAATAAAGTGGGTTCAAAGAGGAAGAAGCGGTAGAAGAATTGAACAAGATAATGATGATTATGATGATGAAATTGAATTATTATCATGGTGGTTCAGCCCGTTTATGAAGCAAATACAGCTACAGAAATATACATATATATATGAAATATATATCCACTCCTAAAGCCAACATTAGCAGGCACACACCTAACATAACATATATATGTTGCTATATAACACGTAACCATCTGATTAAATTGATATCCATCTTTCCCGGGATTACAAGCTTTCACTCTTACGAATTGATTCGTTTACGTAACAACGAAAAAAGAATATTCTCCATAGCCAGCGTAAAGAAAATAACTGAATAGGAATGTATAGGATATAGACTCCAAGTAAGGGGTACCTTCTCTGATAAAAGGGATAGATCCACCGAGAATATAGAAATAACAAACAAACAAAAATAATAATAATATATCTAATATTCTAGTCATTAGCCCATTGATCGGAGCAGTGTTTCAGGTATTGTCCAATCTAATTCAAAGATGTTAACTTTCTTAGTAACACCGTTGTCATTGGTGACAGTAGTTAGATGAGTTGTCGACATCTTAAAATTGAATGAAAAAATTTGGTTTTGTCAGTTTGTCTTAACGTAGCCTAAAGACTTAAAATCTGTTAAAATCTGCTTGTCTTTTACTGTGAATTACGTAAACGTATAATGAAAAAGGAAGCAGTGGATTCGTAAAGAATTCGGTTGGTTGATTGATTGACCTTCTAGTTTATCTGGTGATCAGAATACAGATGATTGTTTATTTCTTATAAACATATCTGGTGCGCTTGACGTCCACTCTCTAGGAGTTACCCTACAAACCTATTATTGTCAGCGATATCTGTTATTATTCTGATAGGTCCAAGTGTTTGAATTTGACGTATGTCCATACGAATGTGTCCATCTGATCTTACTTCTCGATTCATTGCGGCATACCAATGGGACGACCCTAATTTGCTTGGAGTTAGGAATATCCCTCTGACGCGTTTATTCTAAATTGGTGCAAGTATAGTCTTGATTAATCTGAAAGTATCGTCAAAAGTGATTATGCTCAACGAACTCTGGTCAATGGTGAGTTGTTTTTGTCTAGATGATTGTTCGTCTTTGTTGCTAGTTTTGGTCGTCTGGTATTGTTACATCTCGTGCTTTGGTTGATGATCATAGTTGCTAAATTACTAGTTTAATACTTGAAACGAAAAACAATTTGTTCTCTGCTGTTAGCGTTGTTGCTCAGTCAGATGTAGCCTTTCAGTCAACCCGTTGTTGATGAGATTATTGCATGATCTTAGTCCGGTTGCTGTACTGCAGCTGCAATCTGTAATTATTGTTGTTGTTGTTGTTGTTGTAATTGATTTATTAACATGGTGGTTCAGCCCATTTATGAGAGCAAACACCGCTATAGAAATATACATACATATATAAAATATATATCCACTCCTAAAGCCAACATTAGCAGGCACACACCTAACATAGCTTATACATACGTTGCTATATAACCGAGCACAGCACGTCCCCAGAGGGAGCTCAGAGAGACCCTCAAGCAGGATTACCACCAATGGCCTGCGCCATGAGGGGCACCATGGCCGATCGACTCGGACTCCATGATGCCTACTCCATCTATACCACCGTTAAAACCCACAACCGTCTAAAACCACACCCTGAAGTGTGAACACCATTGCAGGAAAGGTATGGAACCATTTCTGATTATGGAGCAATTCCTGGGCGGCGTGCAGCCCGACCCGCGAAACTTTTTCTTGCCCCAGGACTCGAACCTGGATCTGTGCGCTTTGACCGTCTTAGCCTTCGTTAGACCAGTTCCTAAGTATCGCAATAGCAACGATATTATTTGTTTTGTTATATCTATATTCCCGGTGGATTTATCCCTTTTATCAGAGAAGGCACCCCTACCTCATAGTATATATCCTATATATTTCTATACAGTCTGATCCTTTTCGGTTGACTATGGAGAATATTTTGGACACTTTTTGCATGATATTAATCGCGAATGACCCTCGAGGTTCGAACCCGCGACCTTTGGCCACCGTATAGCTTTTGTTTTAGGGTGCTGCACCCTCGAAAACCACCAGGGGATTGTTATTACTAAAATATATGTGAGTCACTATTGCAATAACCAAAGAGCAAAAGACCAAAATGTTTCAGAAATTGCCCGTGTAGCGTAATGGTTAACGCGTTTGACTTCTAATCAAAAGATTCTGGGTTCGACTCCCAGCATGGGTGCTAGTTTTTTTTGGTTTTCATTTTCTTTGTGCCTATTCTAGTTACATAATGAGTTTGACTTATTAGTATCAAATCATGAATTTAGAACTCAATTATCAAGTATTTAACAATGGAGGTCAAGGATTAGATACGATTTTTGCTCAAACCAGACAAATAAACATATCCAAAGATGTTCATTATAGCAAGGCGATCTCCCTCGATAGCGGATAGGAAATTGGAATGCATAAGAGTTGACGTAAACGCATATAATTAAGGAGAGCCGCAAATATTCGTTTTGGATTTTTTTCAAACTTTTTTTTCAATGGACTTCTGATCTTCGAGATACCTTCTTCTGAGCAACAACCAAATCTCTTTGAAACAGGATTAAACCAATAAGAAAGGCGTCGAGAGAACAACAATTATATCAATGTTGAGAAAAGTTTTATTTACTTCTAGGGCAAAGAGAGTATTTTGTGCCAATTCTTTATCGAGGTATTATTCAACCTCCCCAGGCAAGCTCTCTTTTGAATCGATACAAGAAACTTTGGATAAACTACCCTCTTTGGCAAACTCCGGAAAAGCCCAATATGATTTGATCATTAATAAACACCACAGCCATATATTGGCGACCAAAAATGAAAACGAAATAGATCAACTCTACAGTCTTTCTACAGAGTTAACAAAATCTATTTTGACTGACGCTACCCTAACCTCTGAGCAGAAAAACAGGTACATGAATATGCTAATAGAAAAGTTTACTAAATTTGATTATTCTGTCTTTGCTTCAGTCAGTAGAAAGCTGGATTTTTCCGATTTAACGCTAGGATCAATTATTGAAGTCATTAAGTATAATCCTGGTAGAGTCAGCTCAAGTTGGGAGTTATTTAAGAAGTTCCAAGGCACAGCCAGCAACGACAAGCTACACATAGAGGTGTTAAAAAAATTAGTACATGGAGACAAGGCAGAAATAAGAGACGAAAATACCGCTCTAGACCTAACAAAAGCTAAGAACGCTTTGGAAGTGTACTTACTCCTAAAAGATAAGAGTTTGGTCGCTGATGCCACCAAGAAGAAGATGATAACTGAATTTATCAGACTTGATTTGGCTAAGGCCATAACCATATTCGACACAACAAGTTCTCTGGTTGAAGAAATTTTAAAAGAGAACCCCGAATTGAAGAATAGTGATCATTTCTATTTGTTCGAATCCTTGAAGGCCCAAGAAGAAGGGCTATCTAAGTCTTTGCTTCAGAAACTTTTGAACCCTATTTCAAATTTACAAATGGTGGAGATAGAAGAAACAGAGAATTTCAAGAATTTAATGGAAAGTCAGGCTTTGCAAGTAAGTCAAAGTTTGCCATCATCTGCCACAGCAAATATTATTGGACAGATAATTAACCTTGAACTTGATTCTGATGACCAGGAGTTAAGAAAAGATATCATGAAATCTCTTGGCTTCCATAGTGGAGATATGGAGAGAATGATAGAACGATTTGATAAATATCAAACAAAAGTTCCAGAATCATCCATTGAATTGAATGATCTACGCTCAGTTGCATCGTTAATCTTCATCTATGATTGTATTCAAACAAACAAGTCGAATTTATTACAGTTTGCCGAAGTGCTAATACCTCAATCTCCATTACCTCCTGCTTCTAACCTTGCTTCATTGGTGCTATACCATGGATGGTTCGGAGACGGTGAAAAGGCCCTCCATATCTACAACAAGTCTTTGAGCTTGTTCATGAGCAAACCTGGGGAATCTAGCGACGAGAAAAACATGTTTATTGAAGCCGAGGATGCTACAAGCAGAGGGAAGTTGATACATGCATTAGTTTTAGCCACCTTATTATCCGGTGATTTAGAATTGGCTCAGTTCATCAAGAGCAAATGCAAGGAGAATGATCTATTAGAATCTCAATATGAGATTAGAATGACCGAAAGTTTCAAAGCATATGGGGATTTGGCCGAGAACTCAAAGGGGGATAAAGTTCTTATCAGAGATGGTATGAAAGATTTGATTTTGAAGACAATAAGAGAAATGGCTCCTTGAACTCACACTTCTGTATGTATATAATATAATAAATAAATATTAACTGTCGTTGGACTGTTGCTCAATTACTGATCTGAGACTTGGTGTAGCATTGTCCACGTCAGTTCTTGTTAGTCGAGTGCATAATACGACTTTGAATTCATCTAATGTCTTGTGAACACAGGAGAAAAATAACTAGAGATAGATGCCAAGATTCCCATATATTCAAATGAACATAATATGAACTCTTTTCATCACCTTTTAAACGATTCGAATGAGAGTATACACACTATATTCAGCAGGTGAAATCAAGTTGGACAGAAGATGATTATTATAGAGAACGAACGGTAAATATAATGGCTGACGATAAATTTTGTTAGCACTCCCGCAATATTGATAAGCGTTTACTTTTTACTAATCATGAATACTAATGCGTTTTCGTCAAATTATACTGGTGTTTCTGGTGGTACTATAAAAGCTGATTTCATGGTTATGAGCCCTGGTCATAAATGGTATATATAACAGTGTCCGTTTACCTGCTTTGGAATCCCATTTCAATCAAGAACCATCTTGAAGCGTGCTTCCAAAAGGGAAATTTGTGGGGTCCATTTTGGAATCTACAAATAATTTGTCACGTGCTTGAAGTATTGAAAATCTTTTATCTAAGCGATAGATTATATAATTTTGAATATAAATTTCAAATCTGAAAATTTCCATCGATCTGGAGTCCTGCACCTGAAATGGGATCCCGATTCCCGATATCCAAAACTAAAGCCTCTGGGACGACTCTCGTCGATTTTTTGGGTCGAGTATCGCCGCTTCCCAAATTGGAAAGGAGTTTTTCTATTCAAATTTTAATAGATCGATCCATCGATCTACAAATTCGGATCTCGAGAGAATCGTGCACCGCCTAATTGAGGGCGCAAAACAGACGCCTCAATCGATTAAAAAGTTCCACAATTTCATTTTTGAGGAACGCCACCACTATTGGCACGTGACTTTACTCAATATTGTGTAGCAATTTTTCATCCTTTTTTTTCTTTTCCGTTTTTACCCTTTCAAAAACGGGGGTCAATTAACAATAATTAGCCTTGGAGCAAAATGAAGAATATTCATTTCCTCCTCTAAGAGTATAACGTCTTCAGTTGACTTGATTTCTTTCTTCTTATTTATTCATCTCTTTATTCCTCTCTTTTCAGATCAATCTGTTTCCTTTCTTTTTTTTGGACTTTTGCAAGCAAATTGTCGAAAAGCTTTCGCTAACTTATACTTACGCATAAAAGATACCTCATAAATATATTCAAAAATGGTTACTAATATCACATGGCACCACAACCTAACCAAGGAAGAAAGAGATACTTTGAATGGCCAAAAGGGTGTTACCCTCTGGCTAACTGGCTTGAGTGCTTCAGGAAAAAGGTAAGCTTTAATTTTTTGTAAAAAATTACAAGATCTAAATTACTCATACTAACAAAATCTTACAATTCTTTTTTACAGTACTATTGCTTGTGGTTTGGAACGTTTGTTGCTACAAAAAGGTGTCCACAGTTATAGATTAGACGGTGACAACATCAGATTCGGTTTAAACAAGGATTTAGGTTTTAGTGAGAAGGATAGAGCTGAAAACATTAGAAGAATTTCCGAAGTTTCCAAATTGTTCGCTGACGCTTCTTCTCTTTCCATCACCTCATTTATCTCTCCATACAAAGTTGACAGAGAACTTGCTAGAAAATTGCATGAAGAGGCAAACATACCATTCATTGAAGTCTACGTTGATGTTCCACTGTCCGTTGCTGAACAAAGAGATCCAAAAGGTTTATACAAGAAGGCCAGAGAAGGCTTGATCAAGAACTTCACGGGTATTGACGATCCATATGAAGCACCAGAAAATCCAGAGATTCACTTGAACACTTCTGAACTATCCATTGAAGAATGTGTTGAAGCCATTCACGATTACTTGGTCGAACACAAATTAGTTCGTATCTAAATTTGGTTGGTGATTTTTGGTTGAAATGGTTTGATTCTATAATTTGATGAGGGTAGAAGGTCATTTGTTTTTTTAAAGCGGTATTTATTCGTATAGTTATAATTTAAAATTCGTGTACAAGATTTTTGAACTGTAGAGTTTGCTAAACAAGAGGAGTCGAGTCCGAAACGAAAGGTGCAACGCCGAACGCGGCAAAAGATGGGATCATGTGATAAAAAGTCAGGTGATTTAAATATTGGAATTTTCGTTTGCACACGAAAAGCTGGTGGCGTAGGCGCCTGTCACTGTGTCACGCCCC
The DNA here is from genome assembly GCA_030564825.1 of Ogataea sithepensis. Taxonomy (NCBI): domain Eukaryota; kingdom Fungi; phylum Ascomycota; class Pichiomycetes; order Pichiales; family Pichiaceae; genus Ogataea; species Ogataea sithepensis. The sequence goes on along the minus strand of JAJMAB010000023.1, from coordinate 44,715 downwards.
AGGCTCCAGCGACCAGCGGTCCAGCGCGCACTGCGCCGGCCGTGCCATAACTATAGGGCATATAATATGGTCGCGACTCGCATCTGCCGCCCCAACGCGGGTCGCTGCATGAGCTGAGCCTTGAAAGTTGAGACTATGGCACGAAGTCGGGGGACCCTGAATATTTGGGCCACATTGTAATTTCTGCGTGGATGGGTTCGTATATCTTATCTCTATATACATATATATATATCGTGATCTACCTCGATTGGTTCTTCATTCTGCTTCGAGGGAAAGAATCATAGATCTTGGAGATCCTCCAATTACAGCTACCATATCAACTTCTTATAACCTTTAATGTGTAATGTGGTTAATAGAACTTTTTTTTTTTTTTTTTGTTGGGGATCAACCATTTTTAGGATAGCGCAGTTACTATTTTTCATCCAGGGGGCGTAGTTGCAAAGTCTAGCATAAAAGATCCTAATTTAGATACCGGACCGAAACTAAAGATGAGCAACTAAGGAAATAAAGGATAAACAAACTCTATTGACAAAAGGAGACAGTACTTTTTGCAAAACGAAGTTCTGAACTTTCTACTGTAAAACTCACCAAGGTATTATTGATTGATAAACGAGCCATTAGCAAGGCTGTGCATCGCTTGATTCGTCGAACATTTCCGGTGATTCAGGCCTACTCAACATATATATATATATATATATAAATTTATATAGAAAACATTCAGCATCGTTGCATTCCACTTTTGAGTCATGTAGCAGCCTGAAGCTTAAACTACGGATAGACATTGACAAAATTTTTATGTAGGATAGAAAGTAAATCGATCGAGGCCCCAAGAATCAAGATACAAGTCAAATTCGTTGCTTGCTTACTTTTCACCCTATTTGAAGCATTGTGGTGACAACAGAGGGAAACCAGAATTGAGAGACTCCTACTCTAACAGCCTTACATTTACATATATGAGTATCAGTTATCATCCATTCCCTCTCTTAGACCATGGTGGAAACAACATGCCTGGCGATGCAGCAGAAGCACTCAGCAGTGCAGTGACAGTTACTAGTTAGCACGGGAACGACGCACGAACGGTGTCTGGACACGGCCACTGAGCGTAGACTCTGGGGAAGGCAGTTGGAGCATCCATCGTGCGGGAGCGGGCACTGCTGTCAGGCTGTCAGTTCAGGCAGCACCAGGAGGCAGCTGCCTGGCAGACAGTGGACACCCGCGAGAGGGCTGTTCCTGTGGGATGGGCACCGGCTTTAGTGCGACGCCGAATGGGTGCAACCATCCAAATGATTGCTTCAACTTCAACTATTTCTTCTTCTGGGTCTTTCACAAAGACTGCTCTTTCCCCCTCGTATACCCACAGACCTTCCGTGCCTAGAGAGATTTGCATATACTTTGATTTGCTGCCACTCTATTCCGTACAGTTTTTTTCCTGTGTTTTGCCACCCATTGTACTCCTTTTCTTGCTTGACGCATCGTTTAACAAAACGCACATCAAGAACAAAACGACTCACTTTCTTTACGTTTGCAATACACCTTGTATATTGGAAAAGAGACTTTATAAGGAATATAAATCGAGTTGATCTTTTATACCTTTTTGTTTATCAAGTCATTTGCTTCTTTTTCTTCAGTTAATCTAACGGGATTCCAAAAGTACTCTGCACCACTCACTATTCCAAGTACGCCCACTGTTCATAGTATACCCATCTCCAAGTTCTTTACTCCTTAGTTAAAACCCAGTGTTGTATTTAAAATTTATCACCTTTTTTCTGCAAAATCATATAATTCAGCCCGTTGAAAGCGCACTGAAATTTGTCAAATCGCATCAATTGAATATACAAGCAGAAGCCACCAACGATACATAGTTTGAGTTCGCCAGAAATATTACCACTCCCCCTTCAAACAAAAAATTAATAACTGGAAAAGCAGGCATAAATTATAATGGGTAACGAAACTTCAAAACAAAAGGGAACTCCTCAGTTTCTTAGAACAGATACTGCCACATCAGTTAGGTCCGGGAGATCGATAAGAAGTAGAAAATCGTCGACAAAAGAACAGATAAGTGAAAATTCTAGTTATAAAACTAGCACAAGCTCTCCCATGGTGAGCAGAAGAAACTCCAACAAATCTATGAATGACCTGAATGAAAATTTTAATAAAATGAACATGGATGATGATTATCAATACGACTACATAAATGATGAAGATAATAATGCATATAACCCCAATGCCCTTTTGGTTACGTCACAGTTAAATGCAGAAGGCGACGACTTTTCAAAATTACCACCTTCAATGGTTTCAATGGCTCCAAAGACTCCGATATTGAGGCTGAATTCGTCATCTTCATTACCGAATAACGATGGTGGCGTTCTATCTAAGAAGAACTCCAATTCGGGAAACACACAAGGCTTGAACATCGACATTCCACAGGTAAGCTCATCTGCTGCTGGTTTGAATTTAAGTAATAGCAATGCCAGCAATACAAGCAACCAGACCCTGACAAATCAAAATGTTAGCTCCAGCGCTAACAGCAGCATTCACCATCTTGCTAGAAACAACCTTTCTTCTTCCGGCTCATACATAAGAACACCGACAGTTGAAGAAAGCTTCCCTAGAACTCCGATCGAAATATCACCCACTAGTGGGTCTGGGTCAGGATTCGAGTTGAACATTGAAGATTTGATACAGAGGTTGTTAGATGCAGGCTACAGTGGTAAAAGAACAAAATCAGTTTGCTTAAAAAACAGTGAAATCGCCATGATCTGTATAACAGCGAGAGAGATTCTATTAAGCCAACCGACTCTTATAGAATTGAGTGCTCCTGTTAAAATTGTGGGGGATGTCCATGGCCAGTATAGTGATTTAATTAGAATATTCACAAAATGTGGGTTCCCTCCTGCAGCAAATTATTTATTTTTGGGAGATTATGTTGACAGAGGTAAGCAGTCTTTGGAGACTATCCTTTTATTACTCTGCTATAAAATCAAATACCCTGAAAATTTCTTTTTGTTGAGAGGAAACCACGAGTGTGCGCAGATTACAAGGGCTTATGGATTTTACGACGAATGCAAAAGAAGAACAAATTTGAAAACATGGAAGACGTTTATAGACACGTTCAATACCTTACCAATTGCTGCAATTGTTGCATCAAAGATATTTTGTGTTCATGGAGGATTATCGCCGGTGCTGAACTCGATGGATGAAATCAGATCCATCAAAAGACCAACGGATGTTCCAGATTTTGGTTTACTAAATGACTTATTGTGGTCTGATCCTGCCGACACGCCTAACGAATGGGAGGATAACGAGAGAGGTGTGTCCTACTGTTTCAATAAAGTGGCAATTAATAAATTCTTAAATAAATTCCAGTTTGATTTGGTTGTTAGAGCGCATATGGTTGTTGAAGATGGCTATGAATTCTTTAATGATAGATCTTTGGTTACAGTGTTTTCTGCTCCTAATTACTGTGGTGAGTTTGATAACTGGGGTGCTATAATGAGTGTTTCTGATGAGTTGCTATGTTCGTTCGAGTTGTTAGATCCTTTGGATAGTGTTGCATTGAAACAATTGATGAAGAAAGGAAAACACGAGAGACGCACCGCCGCCTTAACATATGGCAGTTCTGCATCACCTGGTAATTCGCGATCTTACTAAATCAAAGAGAATTAGGAGATCTTGGATGATAAAAATGAAGATAGAGCCTCATTTTATTTTATCATATTTTTATTTTTTTATGTTTCATTTGTTTGCTGTACATATCACTAACTATATATCTTTATTTACTCTGATCACCTGGACGATCATGACTGCTTTCAAAGTTTATTGCCATTGGGTTTTATTCTCTTTTCTTTCATACTACTGCTTTCACTTGTCAATGTCAAGTGACTATTATTTATTGATTTTTATTTTAAGATTTTGTTTTGTTTTGTTTTGTTTTGTTTTTCTTATCTTTCAATGTTTCGATTTTCTTCTTTTTTTCTCCCTCTTGATTTTGTCCTTTTTTGTTTAGTTCTCCGTTTATTTATTTTATTTCATTATTTCTCTCTATTTTCCAACTATTGCCTCTTATTATTGAAGGAAGTAAACCGATTTTTTGGGAAACATTATTATCCAAATAGTAAAATAACCATGTCTATTCAACTGTATACGTAATATGCATCTTATAAAATTCCTCACTGCTTTTCACAGATAACCCACCAGTTATCCCTTTCGTATCCACCATCAACAATGGAAGCACCAGCACTTTTACAGTCCTCTTCCAACTCCCCCTTTCTATACAAATGGTAAAATCTCATCTTGGTTTCGGGAGCCTGTTCTGGTACCACTGGCAACTCTTCGACGACATCTTCTTTCTGCTCTACTGGAGGGTCTCCTTTTCTTCTGGGTTGCTTCTTTTTCTTCTTAGGAGCCGCTCTAGCTTGCACCCAAGGCACCAAAACATCTTGATCCATACCCTCTGAATAGCCACGTCTACTATTCTCTTGTTCCAATGCCCAGCAGTACACCAACGCACGTCCTTTTGTTTGTAAGACCCTCAAAATCTCGTTGATGCATTCTATACGTCTTTCCCTCGTGGAGAAATGGTGTATGACAGCAATAGAAATTGCAAACTGAAACGTCCCAGATTTATGTGGCAAAAAAAGTCCGTCAGCTACTATAGTGTCGTTATTAGGTTGTTGCCTGTGCAAGCTGTGTGCTTGGTCTATCAAACCGGTCGAATAGTCCGAACCAACCATGTAAAGATTCTTGTTCACGTCCAAGTACTTACCGTTCCCGCATCCGACATCAACACCTACGCTATAGTTCAATTGGGATTCTAGAAACTGGGCTACTATAGGCCACGGCTTGTATCTTGTTTGGGAGAAATGCTGCGCTATTTCGTTGTAAACTTCATGAACGTACAAAGATTCTTGGAGCTGTGGGGTTGGTGTTTTCTTGAACTTGTTTGTTTCGTTCTCAATTTCCTCCTTTGTGGGTTGCAGGTTTCCGGACATTGCAAGCTGGAAGTTTATCTACAGACAGTGTTGCCGACAGTCCAGAGCTACAAGAGAAGACGAATCCATGTTCTTGATGAAAAACTATTATCGGAAAACTTTTTTTTGTTTCTCCAGAGGATTGAGATACGCAGTGGGCGAGCACACGCCCTTTCTGTGGGCGCGACTTTTATCAGTTGAAATTACGTTAGCCATGAGATTTCGGTGTCTGGGGCAGTTTATCGTGAAATATATTATAATAGATATACGGTATATATAAGTTAGGCTGCGTTGATTAGAGAAGAGCCTACCCAACGTGTTTTCTGTGTCGCTTTGTTTTCTTACCTTCGAAACATTGCAACATGAAAGAAATAATCGACCATCGGGCGGATTCCAACCCAACCAATGTGTCAACTGACAGCTCAGATTCGACTAATAACGAGACACCATCCGATGGAGAACAAACGGAGACCATCAACCAGACTTCGGAAGAGAAAGTGAATAAAATCAGTCTTGCCACAACCATCTTCTGTGTATTAACAGCCATCATATCTTACTTTTATGCTCCCGTCATATACCTAAGGCTACACAATTACTACATAAAGACAACATACTTACCCAAAGAGGCGTTGAATTTCTACATCGAAAGACCATTGGACGACATAACACTCAAGATCCCAATTTACTTACAGAGTGATGACTTCCCGTTTCCTGATTTGATCGAATCCTTTAAGATTCAAGTGGCAGACAGATTGAACACGACTGAGCAATTGGCCATGAACTTGGAGATTGATATGAAATGGATGTCGGACAAAGCCAAAACCAATCCAGATGATTCGTTCGACGAGAATGCGTTGTTAGTCAAACTCATATTGAACTCTGCAAACGGTATCTATGTTGATGGATCAGAAGGCGTTGCAGAACTATACTACACGTTGGAAGCTGTCGAATCAAACGATTTACCATTTTTTGTTACCCAGTTGATTCTCGACCATTGTTATCAAAAGGAACTAGCGAAGTATTCGGTTGATAACTTCGTCAAGCTAGTGGTGGATGGAACGGATAAGGTTTCAATGATACATCTAGATTCAGTGTTGGATAATGAAATTGAACAGATTAACAAGAAAAAGATACATTTGGGTTACTGTATGTTGGGTCAAGAATTGATCTGGGATATCGACCGTGCTGTTGATAAATACGTCAAACCAATGCTAGACTCACTTTCAGACTATTACGATTTTACAGCCGAGTTTTGTAATCTTTACTTCGTCGAGGAGAACAAGTTGGAGTACATTGATGACCAGTTCCCTCAAGAGTTGTCTGACTTACCATCTTTACCAAATTTTTACAAAGGTGCACCTTATTTCATCAAGAATGGAAAGGACGCTGACGAAGTTGTTCATTTAGTGTTTTATCCATTCAGCGTTGGCGGTGAACTTATTAAGAACAAGCTTGTCGATGGCAGGGAAATATACTCACCTGACGAAAATACCTACCTTCAAATCAAGAACTGGGGCTCCGTGTATTTTGGACATTGGAAGCGTACCGACGAACAAGAAGGTGAATACGTCAAGTTGACAGTCGAAAAATTGAAAGACTGCATGTGGTCTTTTAATGAATGCATTTTGGATAGTTTGAAGATTCCAAACGAGAACATGGCACCTACGCAAAGAGTTAGCATGTTTAGGCGTACCAAGGTTGTTAAAAACTTGTGCATATTCTCCTACAGGTTCTACAGAGTTGTCGAGTGGCTTAACGAAGAAGATTTGTATATCACGAACAAGCTGGTCAACAACATTCTCGAATTATTTGAGATGCGTTCAGACGTGGCAAAGATGCTAGAAACGTACGATTTAAAAAAGGGACTAAAAAAGAGTCTTGAATTGATTGACAAAGTTCAAGAGTTGATTAATGAGTTGGAGATAACCATTAACGACACGAGAGTTACTAGTATCCTTGAAAGCGAGGTCTAAAAAGTACGATTTGTATAGTCCTTTTAAATATTGATTTTTTGAACTAGTTCTGTAGCATTGACGGCAAGCTGCGGAGAAGAACCCGACACACACCAAAGACGCCACCTCGCACCACGCGAAAGCAACAGTTTGCATCTTCTGCGGAAAAGGGGCAGAGACAGCGTAGAGAAGTGAAAAAAAGGGCAAGTTTGAAAGCTCTTTTTATTTGTTCAAATTTATGTTCTGTAATTTATTGAATACTTATAATGGTGACGTCGTTTACTTTCTCATGTATTTTTGGTTCATCTGATCGGTTTTCGTTGATCATTCGTCAACTCTTTCCTTCACTAAATTTGATTTACTAGCACACAAAAACTCCTTATATACAAAATTGCAAATGCTCTACGAATTATTGAACTACAATTCTGTTGCTTGCACCTCTAAATCCCACCCCCTAATTTACGAAAAGTGCTCGGCTCCCCTTTACATAACTCACGACTCTAAAAATCCTCATCAAGATGACAAGTTCTTAGAAGAGTTACTGAAAGCCTGCGACTTGAGTGGTAAAAGGCAAGTATACCATCAAAGACAACTTAGAGAGACCATTAAACAACAACTTGTTGAAACCCAAACTTACGTGAAGCTGAACGGTTATTTTGCTAGCAGAAAAGCACATAGACAATATATCGATGCTCAGGTTGATCTATTCATTGCAAGGGATAACTTGATTCCTGCTGACTCTTACCCAATTATGGAAAAGCCAACTTTAAAAGAGATCCATTCCAAAGAGTTTGGTTTCGTTTACAACCAAAAATACGAAGCCTGGGAATGCACCAAAGAAGACGAGTTAAAGGAGGTTGCCAAAGAAGCCGATATAATATATATCAACAGCGGCGACTTTAAGATTTACCTGAGAAAGTTCAAAGCGAAGGAATGTTGGCCTGTGCCCGTTGGAGTAACTATGGTCACATCGCAAGCTCATATCAGAACTGACAGACACGTTGTAATGGAGGAGACCGAGTCAGGTTTGGCAAAACTTAGAACTCCATTTGGAACGCTCAATCAAACGCTATGCGGTGAACCCAATAAATTTACTTAGCCGGATATAAATACATACAAAATTAGCTTCCTTTAATAGACTAACGATAAATGGAAAGCCAGTAGTGACCATAATATAGCGCATACTCATAGTCTTGGATGATCTGCCATCGTGAAATGCGGGCACCACCAAAACGCACGTCTTGCTTTTTCCTTTTTTTTTTTATTTATACAGATTTTTTCGCATTTTATTTATCCAACCAAAACGCAGATAGATAAAATAAGCATTTCTATTACATTTGTAGTTTGATCCCCAGAGATATTCGCCTACGTATAACTAATTCAGAACATGTCGTCTCAAAAAGTGGCTGGAAGTGTCAAGAAGATAATTAACTTACTTGAGAAAATACCAAACGATAAGGTCAAGCACTATGCTTCATTCAAGTTCACTCAAATTGAAAGATTCTGTGTCATTGGATCGGTGCCTATTCCAAAACAGATTCAAGATGAAAAAATGATGGAATCCAAGAAACCACAAAATTTAATGAAGAAAATAGATGTTGAAAAGTTAAAGAAACTAATGTTCGCCAACCAAAAGAAAACTATTGATTATAAGAAAGATTTGTATTCCGAAGATGTGCTCGAGCAACAATACCAATCTTTAAAGAACATTACAGATGGAAAATGGGGTGGATATTACCCGCTTTCCGATAAACTGCTTGTTCCAAAGGGTAATCCAAACTACTATGATACTCTATTGCATTCTGTTAACAACAACGACAGTAAGGACTTTGGCTTCATGCATAAAATGAAAGTTCTATTCACAGGCAAATACTAGAAAATTTAAGATGCCAACCACGTACATATTACAAAAAGTTGATTAGCTCACCTTTTTCATGTTGGTGTTTTTTTAGTTAGATCTCGTTTGCTCTCTCACTGCTGTCCTTTTTCTTGTCAAATAGTTTATGAATATCCCCGCTTGTATACTCCTTCTGTTTTCTTGCTTTTTCTTTGTTGTAATCTCTTGTTTTTAACGCAAATAATACTTTACTGATCTCTTATACCCGATATATATGTATGTATGTATCTATAAAATGTAACTAGAACGGGAAATATCTGAAGGTAATATTATTAATAATAAAAACATCTAAAGAAGCAATATAAAGATAAGCATAAATGTAAAAACATGAACCTAAGTGAAGTAAAATAAAGTAAAGAAAATCGCAAATATATCCCTTAGAAAAAACAAATACACGTACGTATGCGACGAAGTAATGCACAATTTAATTAGTAAAACCACCCGATAGAAAGCCAAATTCAAATAAGGACACCAAGATAACACTGCAGGAATAAAATTATTTAGCAAATTTCACGATCCAATCCTCTTGTCCAATTCTTGTATTTCCATCGATCGACAAACTTTCCAGGCACTTACTTGAATAAACCTCGTTTATAAATTCAACCAATGCAACATTTTTAATAGAGACATAAGTCGCTGATAGAAAACCTTCGTATTTCCCAAATAGATTGTTCAAATTCTGTGAAGTTTCTGACGACGATAAAGAAATTGACGACGGCTGCTTCGTCAATATCAAAGTCTTATTAGGAGGAACATAATCTTGGGGTACTATTTTCTGCTTCTTAACTTGGTCTTCGTTTGAACCTGATATCAAAGAGGATCCTCTTTTGTTGGACTTGTTGCTACCAGAAGACGATATACGAGTTTCCCGTTTTGTTAGCCTTGATTTTCTTTGCCGTTCCAAGTATGCCTCGTAAGATTGATCACCTGGGTTATCTTGTACCTGAGCCTGTTGTCTTTGAAAGTATTGCTGTGCTCCTATATCTGCATTCGATTTTGCCAAATAGATATCCATAGGTTTATCAAATATTGTAATGGTATTCAAAGTATCAATGGCCCTCACACAATCATCATGGGAGGATAAAGTGACGAAAGCCTGCCCCCTCAATTGGAGGTTTTTGAATATCGATATATTTATCACAGGAAGGTTATTTGAATGAAATAAACTAACGATTTGCTGTTGCAGACTCTCTTTTGAAACCTTTTCGTTCAAGTTTCGAATGTATAGCGTACTTATATTTTCAGGGGAATTGACTGCACCCATCGGTTTATGATGAAATGATGCCATAGTTGGACAGTGGATACTGGCGAGTAGGTGTGCTGAATTCCTGTTGACACAAGCTAAACGTGCAGTTCAGTGCAGCTGAGCAAATCAAGTTACAGGACCAATAATGCTGAGGGAAATACAGATCTTATGGAGCCTAGAAGTCGGCAGACCCTTTGAAATATATGTGGTCACGGAGAAATAATTTGCAGGATCACGAGCAGGAGATGTTCTCTCGCTGCTGGAACATCGTTCTGGAAGTTCTTCTTCTACGTGGTGTGAGCACCGTTCTGCTGAGCACCGTTCTTACGTCATGCTGCCAGATCCTATATCATGTGATCACAAACCACGTGATACAGCATTTCCAGTTCCAGCCTTCCACTCTTCAACTTCCCCTTCGGCTCTCCACGGCGCTGTTTTCGGCTGCTCCAGAAGACGAGATGATCAAGGAGTAATATTGAACATGGCAAAAGTTGAAAAATCTTTTCCATGGTCTTACCTACACCAAACAAAGCCTCAATTGAAATTGAAAGATTTTCCGTAAGGTCTCCCGTTTGAACCACAATTGCCACCACTTTTTGTCCTGCACGCATCAATAAAGTCAATTTTTTCCACAAAGTGGTAACCACAATTTCGTACAGAAACGCATTAAGCCCCAGTTTAAATTTTGGCGTTTGAATTTGAATCATAATATATTATATATATATATATATATTTATCTATATACCTACCAGGTAACTGGGATACAGTTACATTCCTATATATATATATATATAGGGATAATATATCAAAATCCTGAACTTGGGTTGGCTGTTCAATTTCTAAAACCAATACTATATTTTTGACCTTGAGATAAAAAATTGGAATTTTTGTACATACTATATTTCCCCAATTTGGAACACTAAGTCCAAGCTATCCGTTCAAACTTTTCATCGTATTAAATTTACATCTGTAACAGACAAACCACTTGTTGATCAAAGTGAATTCTGCGTAATATAAGCACCAAGGGTTTATAGCATATACCCCCTTAACCCCCAAGAAGGGTTTGTCGTCAGTGTTCACGCGACGTCGAGATTTTTATATCTATTTTTTAGTTTACTTATTACTTCCTCTTTATCTCGAACCCTTCTCCTTTGAGTAGTCTATTTATTGTTTTATACTTAGCTCTTCTTCTTTGGTTTTGCTACTGACATCCATCCTTACTGCGTCCTCCCCAAAAGTGTCGGAAAGAGACGTAGGGAAGTAGGCAGGCGATTGTGCGTGATGGGCTGCTGTCCGAGGGGGACGAGGCCTTCGATGACAATGAATGTTTCTTGGTCTAAACAGTAATACAACATCGTTTTTTATTTTTATTATGCTAAAAACCAAGACCTAACCTAATTAGTTGAGTTAATTGGAAACTTCAAAGCGCGGCTCCATCAAGTGAAACTGAGAACAGGACCAACGAAAGTGGCTGGCAGATGATGATAACATGTTATAAAAATTTATATGATAGCGGAAAGCTATCTCCGACAATGGGGGAAGGGCGGCGGAATTAGGAAGTAACCGTCTGGAATTTCCAATCGAGACCCCATCCATAAATACTCAAATGCCCGCCGGTAAAAATTCTTGAACTCTATAGAGACCACGATTATCTTTAACCGCAAGTATTTTGGGAAACAACATGATTGTGCTTTCAAAAGCCTTGATATCAGCGACTGCTATATCCTTAGCATGCTTAAGCACCGCACTTCACATTGGAATTGAGCTCTCGGAACTACCACATACTTTTGAGACATCCCAGCCAAACCTAGGAAATTTGTTAGTAAACCCTCTAGTGACAGTCGATGAAATCAAAAAATATGAAGAAACAAAGCATAAGTTTTTAGAAGACTTCTACAAATTAGATCAAGAGGAAAGAGGGATAACCTTTGAATCTGATGTCGAATTGCCTCACAATTTACAAAGACTGACAGTGAACTCCATCGAGTATCCGGACAAAGATGACACCTCTGATTTATACCCAGGAAAATCAGACCGATACCATGGTAACGCATTAGCCGGTTTCCTCACGTTTGCTCATACCCCTATCGAAACTCATTGCTTCGACCCAGAAACTCAGGAATCCATCGAATATGATATCGCTATCGTCGGTGCCCCATACGATACCGGTGTTTCATACAGACCTGGTGCCAGATTTGGCCCAGATGGTATCAGATCCGCAACTCGTAGACTAGGTGCCACGTATTCGCCATTCCGTCCGGGGTTTAATGTCTTCAACAATTGGGCGAAGATTGTCGACTGTGGAAATGCGCCAATGACACCGATCGATAACAGAATTGCACTCGATCAATTGTACAGATCTGAACGAGCTACTTTGAAACATTCGACAACAAAAAAGAATCCAGGTAAATATCCAAGAATTATGACTTTAGGTGGTGATCATACGATTACTTTCTCGTCTATCAGGGCAGCATACGAAAAATACGGCAAGGTTAGTGTGATCCATTTTGATTCCCACTTAGATACAGTCGATCCTTATCATATGAATGCAAATGTCACCGACTATGCATCTTTAAACCATGGAACTTTCCTATATTGGGCTCATAGAAAGGGTTATTTAACTGACACAAACATGCATGTTGGACTTCGTGGGTGGTATGAGGAACCTGACGACCCAAAGAGAGACACCACCCAATCAAAATTTGCAAAGGTCATGGCAAGGGAGATCGATTCCATTGGTATTCATGGTGTAATCAACAAGATCAAAGAAAGAGTGGGAGATTCATACGTTTACATAACTTTTGATATTGATGTTTTGGACCCTGCCCATGCTATGGCTACGGGAACAGTTGAGCCAGGTGGATTTTCTTCAAGAGAAGCGTTACAAATCTTGGATGGATTGCAAGGTTTGAATGTGGTTGGTGCCGATATATGTGAAGTGTCACCTCCATTTGATATTGCCGAAGTGACAACGCAAACAGCAGGTGAAGTGGTCAGATCTTTGCTTGCATTGATGGTTCTAAAACCAGTTGTCTAAAATATAAGTAAACCTCGAAGCACTATTAATATATATACATGTATACATCATTATATATAACACTTTCTAACTCCTCGAATAACGCATGATTAACGCAATCAGTATATAAAGCCTTAGATACCTCTATAAATATCATAGCACAGAGACACATCTCGTATATAGTACTAACATATGGATGCTACACTAGCATGCCCATAATGTTTACAGGTGCTGAGAGACTCAGACCAGCTAGTTCTCTTACTCTTCCGTTTTAGTACCTGTATCGCGGCAGCACGGCCCGATTTGGATGGTTTAGCGAGTCAGGCATTCAAAAAAAACCAAAAAAACAAAAAACGCTTGAGGCAAAACACCCCCACAAAAATATGATATACCCAGTCGGCACATGATGCCTTGCACGGTGGGCCATGTATATATATATACATATTTCAGGGTGCAGTGGTACAGACAGCCAGCAGATGTGGATATGCAGTACGTGGGAAGATGTCTAGTTTGGGGACAGCTCCGTCTTGGAAATCCCGTTTTGGTTGAATTGTGCTGGGGGATCTGGCCTTTGTGCCGGAGATACTCTGTTCAGTTGTGTGAATCTATCCCGACCGTCTGACTGGTGCTGTTGTAACTATAAAAGTAAGTTTATTTCCCTCTCTCTGATAAATCATGTGTGATGTAAAATGCCAAAGTTTACTGTTTTTCATTAGCTAACTGAAAGAGTAAGACTACTTTTCAAAATGACCATCAGCGAACAACCACTATCTGTTATCCACGCTAAGCAAGACCAACCAAAATTTGATTTCATCCTAAAGTACTACAGAAACTTGATCGTTGATCTTGTTCATAACTACAAGGGGGGGCATGGTGGTGGTCCAAACGGTATGGCTGCAATTGGCGTTGCATTATACAAATATGTCATGAAGTACTCCCCTTCAAACCCGTCTTACTTCAATAGAGACAGATTTGTTCTTTCTAACGGCCACACCTGTCTTTTCCAATACTCGTTCAACCATTTAGTCGGATTTGAACACATGACAATGGAAGCTTTGAAAAGTTACCATTCTGCCGATCTAGAATCCTTCTGTCCTGGCCACCCTGAAATTGAACACCCTGGTATCGAGGTCACCACCGGTCCATTAGGCCAAGGTATTGCTAATGCAGTCGGTCTGTCTATCGCTGCTAAGAATCTTGCTGCCACTTACAACAGAGATGGTTTCCCAATCGTTGACAACACCATCTACTGCATGGTGGGTGATGCATGTTTACAGGAAGGTCCAGGTTTGGAAGCCATCTCTATTGCCGGATCGTTGAGATTGAACAATTTAGTCGTCATCTACGATAACAACCAGATCACTTGTGATGGTTCAGTTGACATTACAAACACCGAAGATATTAATGCTAAATTTAGAGCTTGTAATTGGAACGTTATCGAAATTGAAAATGGTTCCATGGACGTGTTCGGTATCGTTGCCGCTTTGGAAGAGGCAAAGAAATCTGATAAACCAACTGTTATCAACTGTCATACAGTTATTGGATTGAGCACTGCATGGGAGAACACGGCTGCTGTCCATGGTGCTGATATTGGAGCCGATAACGTTTCCAAATTCAAGGAAGATTTAGGTATCCCATCTTCTGAAACATTGTACGTTCCAGATGAAATGTATGAATTCTTTTCTGATATTAAACCAAGAGGATTGGAACACGAGAATCAATGGAATATTTTGTTGGAGGAATATGCAAAAGCCTACCCAGAGTTAGCTGCTGAGTTGAAGCTCAGAATTGAAGGTAAGTTACCATCCAACTGGAAATCGGTCATCCCAACCGCATTCTCAACAGCAGATACCCCATCAAGAAAATCTGGTGGTTTGGTTTTAAACCCAATTGCTCAGCACTTCAACAATTTCATTGTTGGAACGGCAGATTTATCTCCATCGGTGAACATGGCATGGCCCGGAAAAGTTGACTTTCAAGACCCATTGAAAAAGACCTCCTGTGGATTGAATGGTAACTACGCAGGTCGTTACATCCACTATGGTGTCAGAGAACATTCCATGTGTGCTATCGCTAATGGTATTGCTGCTTACAATAAGGGTACTTTTATCCCCGTTACATCAACCTTCTTTATGTTCTACCTGTATGGAGCACCAGCAGTCAGAATGGGTGCTTTAATGAACTTGAAGGTTATTCATGTTGGTACTCATGATTCGATCGGTACTGGTGAAGATGGTCCGACACATCAACCTATTGCCTTAGCCAACTTCTACAGATCGTTGCCTAACTTTTTGTATTTCAGACCAGCCGATTCGATTGAGACTGCAGGTTGTTACGAAGTTGCCATTGAAACTGAAGAACATTCCTCATTGATCTCTGAGTCAAGGCAAAACTTGAAGCAATTCCCTGAGAACTCGAAGAGAGATCTCATCAAATATGGTGCTTACATCTTTGACGATTTCCATGATGCTAATGCTGGAAACGATTTGATTATCATTGGTGTTGGTTCCGAGATGATCTTTGCTATGGAAGCAGCTACCATCTTAAGAGGTAAAGGAGTTAATGTTAGAGTTGTTTCTTTCCCTTGCCAAAGATTATTTGAAAACCAATCTGTTGAGTACAAACACTCTGTCTTAATGAGAAACAAGCTTGTTCCTACTGTTATTGTTGAAGCTTATTCGCCAAACGGCTGGGAAAGATACGCCACTGCAGGTATAAACATGAAAAGCTTTGGTAAGTCTTTGCCTGGAAAGGTTTGCTACGACTTTTTTGGTTTTAATAGTGAAAAGATCGCTGGTAAGGTTGAAAACTATTTGACTGAACTTAAAGCCAATCCTTCTCTAGCCTACGAATTCCAAGATTTGAACTAATTACGAGGGATATTTTTGTTATCGCCCTTTCTTGCATTTTCTTTCTACATTTTCGCACCTCATCTTTACTTGTATAATAATAATATACTTCGTTTAATATTGAGTAATAGATACACTCAAGTGTAAGTAAGTTTGACGCATGAGTCGTCCGTCGACTCCTACCGGAATATAATGACTAGAAAAGCAGAAGTTCAAAATAAATGATATTCAAAAGTATTTAAAAACATTACACAACAAGTCATATATATATATAAGTACGTTATTAGATACTTATAGATGATGACCAATAAAATATCTCTAATTCTAGGAAAGATAGGCAATTAAACTAATTGCTTTCTAGAACCTTGGAAGAAGAACTTAACGACCATCACTTGCAATAATGCCATTGAGCACATTAAAATAACATCAAAGACAGAGAACCAAAAAATTCTGCTTTCGGTGGATTTGACGGTCGATTGGTTTCTGTTGTTTCTGGTCTTGTAATACTGTAAGGTGTTTTGTAAACTTGACAACTTATCTTCAATGTTTTTGATAGATTGTTGCATACCCTCAACAGCAACACTTTCAGTTGGGGCATCAGGTAACGATGCCTTGAAATCATCATCTAATTTAACTTCGAAATCAACGACCTTTTCAGCAAACGTGGACATTTCATTGGAGAAACAGAATTCGTATTCACCAGCAACCTCAGCGTTGAAAATCCAATCTCCTTGTCTCTTCTTTTCTTCCTTCACAATGTATTTTCCTTCTGGATCTTTGATAGAATAGTCGATATCAAATGCTCCACCAGCTTGAACAGCAAAGTAGTATCCAATCTTTGACTTTGGTTCGTTGGTGAAAATGTAATAGCAGGACTTTTCATTTGGTTGTAATGTGAATGTCAATGCTGTGGCACTCACGTAGGAGACTACCAAAGATAAGATACAGATTAGTTTGTTCATTTTTTCTTCTATGTGGATGGAACAAGAGTTTGATGAACTAGAACTCCAATTGTTTCTAATTTTGGTACAAATAGCCAACGGTGCAATATTAAATAGTAGCACTCATCTCTCGATCGAGCTGATTTCCAAACACCTCCCTTTGTTTCACGACGCAAAAAGCGCGTCAGGAAATTTCCTGGTGTGGAGATGCAAAAAAAGGGATTACGTCACACATTACTAACGCGAGTGCTCCCGCAGTCTACTGTACCACATGATGCAATGGTATCAACCAAACATATATGGGCTTCTCTTTTAGTACCGGTCTCACTAAAATTCCATCAATGTTAAAAAAGAAGATCAAGTCATCATTCTTAGTCCAGAAAAATGTTTAAAAAGATCGTGTTTATGAATTTCTTGACGTTCTCTAATATTCGCCGGGAATCATCCGAGATACTGATTGCATACAGCATACCTAAGTTTGGCTGCAAGTCCCAAAACAACTCCAAATAACCGGATAATATTCTGGAAATCTCAAAAAAGGCATATTTACAAAAAGTATTTTGCCAGAGAGCTTGAATGCAATTTCTTTACCACATTGGCTGATAATAAATGCACGATAACATACGTATCGTCGGTTTATGTGGGATGCTACCACTTCTTGAAACTTTATTAATAACAACCAACACTTGAGAGTTTCTACTTGTCAAAGCGTTGTATTAACTTCAACAAAGATTTAGAATGTTTTAACCGAACTTGTTTGATTACCGCAAGAAACGCAGACAAGTAGAGTGTTCGGGTCAACTAATAAGATTTTACATGCCAAATTCCAATTAGTGATTTGTAAACCACGATGGTAAGGGAAGAAAGTGGGATTTTACAGTACACCTACAATACGGGATACGTTTTTTGTTTTTGCCTTAGCGAGTTAGTTTGGTCTCTTCCAAACGAAGGTTGAGGAGAACTTATAACTAAAAAATAAATACAGTACTTGGAATCCGGAAGTGAAAGGAACTAGTTAAGACAACGAGAGATACTTTATTTGAAATTAAAAACGCAGTTCCTAATTTGTACTATTGTTTGCGTTTCAGTTTCTAATTGATCAGAAGATAAGATTTAAAATGCATCTTTCCTCCAGGTAGCATGGACTTTATGGAAGGGTGGGAAGATTAGTGATTAATGGGGATACGTTTGTCTTTCAGTTAAATAATTACTCTACATTAACAAAGTTTGTCTAACAGATATATATGGCACAAAGACGATTCGGTTTTGCTAGTTACCAACTTTTTTATTATATCTTCCGTATCGGTCTCTTAAGTCTGTTAACATCTTAGCTACCGAACTCTGCTTCTCTGTCGTCATTTTGTTGGCGACACGTCTAGAGCATTCAAAAAATTTATCTTGCTCCATTTGTGGTACCACCAGATTGTGATGTTTTGTGGATTATTTACGTATATATATATATATATATATATATATATATATAATTTTTTTGATGTAAATCCAGACAAAATTCTCTTCTCTGTTTTAGCAATGCATGTTATGGACAAGTTTTATAAGCCAAGTGTGAACTAAACTCCTATTAGTATTGGTTTCGTAGAAACACCAAACACCAATCATTTGCACACGAATTCCAGTTTAGGCAAGTGGTAACCACTTTGACTGCTCTAGTTCGGGCAAGTCGGGACAACAAGTATCCAACGTTCAAGAAACTTGAAATAGAACCTGCGCCATTATGTAATCAGGCACTCTAAAGAGTTGTGTCTCTTTATAAGCTATTTCGTTGACTTTACGCAACCCCTTTGTCGATTTACCCTGAAAACTAGCAAACAAACAGCTCAAAGATGCTGACTCATTTCTTAATGAATGGACAAAGACGATCTCAGTATATTGTATATTGTTTGGTTTATCAGAACTTCTCCATCAAATTGTTACCCGACAAGTTAGAATTTCAATTCCAATAGAATCTTTGTCCGCTTGGCCAACTTAAAATGTCATTATGTTTTATCTGACTCCATGGTATTGAAACTTGCACTTTTCCAACTGACACAGAGGTTTGGAAACTCTTAAGATCGTTAAAACAAAAGGAGAAAACAGCAGACAGCGTCACCTACCATTTCTTGGAACGCAGGCCCATTGATGCTACCATCTTCTCTCCATGGCTACCAGCATTTAAATACTGTTAGAACAACAAAATTTTGATGACTTGTAGATGAGCCAACTATTTCCGTGGTATATTGTGCTGCAATATACATCTTCGAACTTGAGTGAGGGGTTCAAGAATTTGGAGCTATGAAATACACCGACGTTTTCAGGGGGGTACTATATTTGTTTTTTTCTAGCTGAAGATTTTTTTTTTCTTTCCTATAAATATACACGATATGCTATGTAGGCAAGCAAACTAATAATACAAACAAAAATTATAAATATCTATGAATAACAGAAAGCTTATGCCAAGGAGGAAAAGCTTTAATAATAAACTGAAGAGAACAATGCTGCAACATAGTGGACTACGATATCTTAAAAAGAAGTCAAACTTGGGAAGTTTAGAAAATAGTAAGCAAGATAATCAAATAAGAAAGTTTTAATACAAAGAGAGCTACCAACGAGTCGCAGTAATTTACAACGTATTCCCAACCTCATCTTCTCTATCTCCTTCACTTTCGTTGGCAACGGTTTCGGAGTTAATAAAACCTTGCAAATCTTCTCCCCAACTTCCAAGAGAGCCTCTTGTATGAACTCCTTGAAAAATAGAGTTTCCAGTGGAAGAAAACTGAGAATCGTTGTTGTTAAACGATGTAGTTGATGTGGAACCCCCGACGGGCAGTTGGGATGAATCGTATGGATTCAGATTTCCAATTCCTGAACCAACTAGCTCTTGAATAGGCTTGAATGAAGGAACAGTACTAGCAGCTGAAGACACAGAAGTCGAAGTCTTGTAGTTCAAAACCTTTGCTGATGATGGTTGTAGGGGTTGCTGTTGCTGCTGGGGTTGTTGAGGTTGTTGAGTCTGATACTGAAATTGAAGTGACGGTAGCAGCTGGCTGTACAATTGCGATTGACTATATTGCCTTTGGCTTTGCTGGTTAGCTTCAAGAATAGGAGACTGGAGGGCAGAGGGTAAGGAGAATCCAGTTTCAGGCATGTATAACTGATTATAATATTCTTGGAAATTAATCTGTGGTGTGGTGCTCTGCAGTAATGACGAATTTGGTAATGAAACAGGTAAAGCTCCAGAAGAAATCAAATTTTGTTGTTTCGAATCTGGAAATTGGTTTCTTGGTAAGGGATCAGATAAAGATGACGATTTTCTTTGAGTCTCTTGCAAAACTTTGGCATAATCAAAAGCACACAAAATAATCCTTTGGTCAGTGTCAAGTTTAAGAGTTCCATTTATTAGATCTCTTTTCAGCATCTTTTCTTGAGCATACAAGATTGAAGACGTATATCTTGGTAGCAAGTAAATTCTCATATCCGACTTATACCTGGGTCTGGCCACTTTTTTTTTGATAAAAGTAGTTGTAAAGGGATCCCCAGGTTCACCTAGCAATCCATCGTTATCATCTTCACCGAGCTTATTCTGCCTAATATCAAATTCATCATCGTTTAAATGGGCATCACCTGGTCTTGCTGTTTCTATTTTTAATACTATTGCACCAGATGCTTCTAAAGCAGCCGCTCTAGAGACTCGCAAAAGTGAAAACTCCCCAATATTAAATATTTCTTTGATTGCTGTCTCGACAGTATCGTAAACAGGTATACCATTGTCTTCCAACATAACCGCATTTTGAAATCTTCCTTTATTCATTGTTTTAAGAGTCTTTTTATTTTCTTTAATCAGATCTTCTGCATAAGATTTTTCAACAAATATAACGGTCTGAGATTTTAATGGGTAAGAAACATTACTGACACCATCTTCGGAAGATGAGTTAATCACAACGTCACTTTTTTTACTTGTATCTGACGACTCGAATGTGACATTGGGGTCCATTTCAGCATGAACTAATTCATCCGAAAACTTGCCTCTTGACATTAACCTTATCTTCCCTTTTTGTTGTCCTGTAACTAATAAAGAGTAGAGGTAGGCTAAGCTTGGTGCTAGAGTCAGTCTTATTTTGGTTTTAGGCGCTAAAGGTCTTCCCTGTAACTTTTTCTGACTAGTTCTTGGTCTGGTATTCTTGGGTTTTATTCCAGTCGTTCCATTAGATGACATATTTTTCTTTTTGTATAACTTTTTGAAATCCTTTTTCCTTCTTGCTAACCTGATTAGGTGATCATCATTTGTAACTTTAGGGGACTCTTGAGGCTTCTGTGTGTGTATCGGCAGGGAACTTCCAGGAAATTGCAAGCTTGGTGGCGGCAATAAGGGTAGTTGTAATTGTGAATTTGAAGAATATGGAGGAAATTGGCTCGTAATATCGTGGTTTTCAAAGGAAGGGTGTATCTGTGGAGACGTAGCAAAGTTTCTCAAGCTCGAAGGAGAATAAAAAGGTAGCCTCTGAGTAAAGCTTAAAGAAGGGGTCTGCATCGATTGAGACTGGGCTTGAAGTTGTTGGTGAGTTATTGATAAGGAGTCCAAGTTGTACTGAGCCAGAGAGTTATAGTTTGATCTATCAGTAAATTTGAAAGTATCAATCCTGGGTTTGATGTCAGTTCCAATTAGCTGGGTTGAGCTTTGATCGTTCAATTTTTGACTCTGATTTTGATTATCCTTGTCGCTATCACCATTGTTATCATTATTGGGATTTTTGTACTGCTTGAAAGACATTGACTGATCTTGTCTGAGAGAAGATGGCAACAGTTGTTCAAAAGTGCGTTGCTTCCAAAATCTGAACCAGCACCAAAAATTAAAAAAATGCAAAAAAATCCAGTGGGAATAATTCTCAGCTGAGGATCGAGAAGCGAGAAATCTAACACGGAACACGGAATTTGTAAACTGAAAGAAAAGATCGTGACACCAAACGTTGGCTGTCAACCGATCGGAATACAGGAATTATATGGTGAATGAGAGAACCTAAAAGTCTGAGAGTCTAAAGCTGAAGAAATGTCAAGAGATAAAAAGACCAAGGCTAATGGAATAAAAGCCGAAGAAAGCACCACGAAACCGAAAACGAGTTTTTAAGACAGCGAACAGAGAGACACAATTGACGATCTACAGTGAGAATGAAAGAAATGCCCAAATGCGAATTAACCCGGAGCAGCAACTGACAGGTGGGTTTCCTTGCTATAAGCTAGGTTATAAACGATATTTATAGCAAAGAAAATGAAAAAAAAGCCAGATGAAAGAATAAAAATTCAGTTATTATACCGTTCTATAGTACAAAGAGTTGAAAGGCATCAAAACACAGAATCGAGAATCAGTGGGACTAAATAGTAAAGAGTGTCAAGGACTCAAGGGAGGTCTGAACACCAGGAATCAAAGACAATGGCTCAGAATAACGTGCAGAATCGGAGAAAACAAGCAAACTGCCTCTGGCAAGAAAATTTACAAGTGGAAGAATTCAGAGACCAGCAAACGTACACCCATCACAAGTTACGATTCTTACATGCCCATCACGGCCCCAACGTTTAGTAGTATATAATACGTACATATATATATGTATAAATAATGTTATATATAAATTTGCATCAAATTTTGAATTTAATCCTCAAACGAATACCGATCAATGTCGTGCTAAACAAACGAAACGGCACATCGACAGACAAATCAGAAAAACGGTGAAAACCGGGCATGATGGGCTACTGCAGAGATTGGATCCATGAGATCGCCGCCTAATGTGTGATCCATCTCTCTTTGTATCAGCTAGGCGTGTTTGTTTGTCCATCTGGGATAGTGTACCAATTCTTTCCCCTATTCTATGTTCTTCATCTCCATTCATTATTTCGTGTAGAAATTGTGGTAGCCCCTGATTACTGTCCTTTAATAGCGGCACTGCGGCTGAACATGTGTGTAAGATTTGCGGCTTGTCCTGATTTGGGTGGCCGCCACTGCCAGCCCCAACCACGAGATTCCACACCTCGAACCGCTCATAGGTATAGCACCACCACCATCGCTGGCAGCGTGGTACACGAGGCTGCGGCTGCGGCAGTGATTGCGGCAGGAAGACTGAAAGGCCCGGGACAACAGTGGCACTAACGTATATGTAGCGGCAGGGGGCTACCATATATATATTGTATATAATTTGCTATTATTCCCGCCTGTACCAGCGCTATATTATATATATATATATACTATAAGTGGGAATTCAACCAGATCGGTATTACTACTAAGCTACTACTTCAAATCTAGGCTACAAACAGGTAAAGCAACAACCCCCACCCTCGGAACCTAGCTTGCCACGGCAAAATGATGACAACCGGGCTGGCACTTATATATACATTTGAGTGAGTCTCCAAAGACATATGTGAAATGGCTCATGGTCCATGTATATTCTCTAATAGTCGGTATACTTTTAATTTTACTCGTGCATTATAGGAGCTACTAAACATGGGAACGAAGGACTGTTAGGGATCCTTTTCCCATGCTTTGGTTGTGATAGACTGCATGTATTAAGTTCATTCATGTCGTCCGCCCATGCGAGATAGACAATAGCCTCTCCAAGCGGGTAGCACATGACACCCTCGAGACAGATCTTCATATATATATATATATATATAATATAAGAACTGGGTCCACCTATAATATAAAACGTCGCTGGTGAGTCTTGGTCCGTTTTCTTTCAAGACCCACTCTTTGCAATCGAACGTTTGGTGCCCCGTCGTGGATCAAAGCTCAATTTCATGCTAATTCACATCATGGTTCTAGCTCGATTAACAATTGTAATATATATATATATATATATATATATAGGCAGAACTTTGAACTATAGGCTCGGGAAAGAATTTTAGTGGACGCAACGGAAAAGAATTAACAAATCGCGTAATCCGCATGCCTCTGCGCTTCGACGCTCATATGCCTGCAATCCGTACGGAAGTTTACATGATGCAACCTAACTTCAGAAATGCTATTTTTCACTTGTCCTTCTTCCCTTCAGCTCTTTAAAGAAGTGCCATGTCTTTAAGTACGAGGAAAAGTTATCCATACTTGAGTTGTGTGCAGGGGCAACTAAAGTTCGTATTCTATATATATACACGCAAACATTATCCATCTGCGGTTCACTGAGTTTCAGCTCGTTCATTAAATCAATTGACAACTTCAACATGAATGATTACGTAATATTCTTCTTGGAGAATCGAGAATGTGAATCCCTGCATCGATTACTATACCAAATTCCAAGAATATATATGGATAATAAATAAATGCATCTTCCAAACTATAACGACCTCTTTTGACTGCCCCCGCTTTAGCCATAACGTCCGACTCAACCAACCTGTTCTCTCGATCCCTTCACACATTTCTATGAAATTGATTGTTGCCCTATATATATATATTTATCTGTGAAAGCTTGACCACCTTTTCCATCCTAAATCTTACACTTCATCAATCATATATGGAAGCTTTCCCAAAATTAATTAACTTCCATGCAAGAAAAATTCACAGGCCCTAATCATTCCCGGTATTTCTTTAGAAATATTCTTGCGATCACTAACACTCTTGTCATTTCTCTGTTCAGGCGATTTAAACATTTAAATCTGGCTTGATGACAATTAACTTAATCAAAAAGATAAAAAATACGGAACATGTTTGTTTGTTTTCTCTCAAACCTATCAGTTTTGACGTGTTTGTCATCAGGCCATTTACTACCTATTGAACAATATAGCCCATGATCCATCGAAATAAAATATACGCTTCGATATATCGAGACGTATTTATAAGACATCTTTTGTCCGATTATGTAATTCTAACAATCTTTAACTTTCAAGAGACTGGTCAAGGACTCGTGGAGTCTTGAGTCTTGAGTCAGGAACAAATCCAAAACGTTGAACTGTAAACTTGGACAGAATAACGCCTAGCTATATATATATATATATAGATACAAGTTTCATACACTGAGCTGCCTAGGTATTATGAGCCCGTTAGCTCCAAATATTTCCTTTGATTTCAGCAAGTCAATTTCTTTGATAGTTACGGTCATTATCTCGCTTCTTCAGTTTTCATGCTTCCTTAATTTGGCAATTCTTTTTAAGGTTGTGGTTGACAGCCGAATCGGATTGATCCGTGGTAACCGATTAATTCCATTCAGATGACCCAATTACTTCACTGATCATTGTTGTAAAGGTTGACTGTAGTGGTGGGAGAGGGCAGAAGAGAAGTGAAAGAAAGTAAGACAGATCAGATAGGGGCCGGGGAAAAAATGCATATCTATATATATATATATAGGTGCTCACTGCAGCGATAGCGACCGCGTTTATTAGCAAATTTTAATATGTATATATATATATAATATATATATATATGCTATAATAACCGTTCGCAATTGGAACTATAGACGCCTCATTAGACTTTTCAATATATATAATATATCTATAAATATATACAACTAAAATGGGAGTGAAGATCGAAAGAGAGCAACTACATATAGTCGCGTGTCGCAGTCGCCGACTTTGAAGTTTGCAACTGCAATTTTCAGACGGCTCGCGTCCTCGAGAATCCGAGATGGCTCGCTCGTTCCAACAGAGACGGGCTGGCAACGCTACACCAATCTATTTATACTATTTTTTCAGTTGTTGATCCCACCGTGTCTTTCGTTTTATGCTTCCCTAGAGATCATATACCACCTCTTTTGTCTCCGATTGTTTCCACTGGCATCAATAGTCATCCACAATGTATTCGAAGAGTATCATAATCTCGTTATCACTTCTATTGCTCTCACAATTGATTCAAGCACACCTTGTCTTGTTACCTCCAAGGGGCAAGCAATGCTTCTATGAAAACCTAAAGGCCCAAGACGAACTTGCCGTCTCTTTCCAAGTTGGTGACAGAGACAAGGATTCTACAGATCAATTGGAGGCCGACTTCTGGGTACGTAATATCCTCTTAAATCCCCAAAATGCCTCTTTACCAAAGCAAACAAACCATCAATTGAAATTTACTAACATTTTATTTAACCTGTTAAATTTAGATACAAGCACCATCTGGAAAGATATTAAAGAAGTTGTCCGACGTCTCGTATGGTGAAGTTCAAATAAAAGCTGAAGAATCAGGTAAACATGAATACTGCTTTTCTAATGAGAAATCCTCTTTACAAACCAAGGATGTTTCTTTCAACGTCCACGGTGTCGTTTATGTCGACGTCAACGACAACTCGGATGACAACTTGGACACTAGTGTTAGAAAATTGATGGAGTTGGTCTACGACGTTAAGAATGAACAAAACTACATCGTCGTCAGAGAGAGAACTCACAGAAACACTGCTGAATCAACCAACTCAAGAGTCAAATATTGGTCCGTTTTCCAATTGATCGTTGTTGTTTTGAATTCTGTCTTCCAAGTGTTTTACTTGAAGAGATTCTTTGAAGTTAAAACTGCTATCTGATGAATTTTGTTAACTATATAAACCCCTTTTCTGTTACATCAATATCCACATCGTATATTTGTGTTTTTTTACTAGTCTTATGTTTTTTTTTCATTACCCTCCAAATTTGCTTTACTCCCTCACTTTCTTGTGGTACAATACACAGTCTATGAACTAATTGAATCTCATCATTCCTTCGTAATAATGTCTCTTGAATTATCTGTCTCAAATCGATTCCTCTGCTGCCACCAGCAAGGGAAATATTAACAACTTCTTCTACTCAGCTCAAACAGATAACCGCGTACTCCCATAGATACATCCCTGCACCGACTAGCCCGGGGCGAACCGTTGCCCGCTTCTCATTGGCAGGCAGACCTGCCCTGCAAGCCCATCCACAGCGTTAGAAGTTAGAACTCGCAGCCAGCGAAAGTCTCCATGATTCCAAGTTTTGTAGAAACTATTCCATGTGCACGTTTGGATTCACTTGTATCAGTCTTGTGATAGTTCTCAATTGAAAGTTGTTTCCTGGAATTACGATCGTCATATCAGCCATATCATTTCTATTTTATGGTTCCAAATTTGCAGATCGACTACCTAACAAACGTTCTTCCATAAACAAACAGTTTCTTGATCATCTCATTTGCGTGATATCGCAATTATAATCACTCACACATATACTTCATTAAGCACAAAGAAAAAAAAATGACTACACCAAAGACCTTTTTCCCACAGACCCCAGTGGAATTCAGCTCCTCCTTGATATCCAACTTGGACTCATCTTTGGAATCAGACTACACGAGACAACAGTTTTCAGAACAGTACCTTGAAAAAGAACTAAACAAAAAATTGAAAGCATTGGAGAAGAACAAAGTCGGCGCCCTAGATGAAAAGTTGACCAGCCTACTCTTACCTGATGTCTCTAAAGAAGCTGACGATGGAAAATCTGTGAAAGCTGTCAACGAAAGATTGACGAAAGTCAGTGAATCTTTGAAGAAACTTAATGAATCTCGCCCACCAAAGAGTCCTGAATTGTTGGACGCTGAGAAGAAAGTTACCTCTTGTTTAAAGTCAAATAAAGGTAAGGTTTTAAATTGTTGGGAAGAAGTTGAAGCATTCAAGAAGTTAGCCAAGAAATAGACCAAGTTCGGATAATGAAAAACACAAAAGATAGATGATTCGATAGATTGACCAACTGATTCCAAATAATGACGTATTCAGTCTTATATATATATATATTCTTTCATGTTATCTAACACTTCTATATATGTTTTATGTATGTATTTGAAATACACCTCGGATAAATTCGAAATAGAGCCAACAAGTGTAACGATTTACAGATACATCCAAACTCATTCTAATGCTTTATTATCTTTGTTACATGCTGAAAGAAACAAACTACATACAGTTATAAACTATCTAGTAAATATTAGGTTCCCTAATAACAAACTAACTAAACATACAAAAAGAGAAAAGAAAAAAAAACAGTCAAAAATGAATATTCGAAACACAGAGAAAGTCAAACAGTGAAATTATGGCAATCCAACAGCTTTGTACAATAAGATCAAAGCTGAATCACCTTCACCACCACCCGCTAGACTTTCAATTTTGTCCCTACTAACGGTACTAACTTTGTCATCGTTGAACTTAAACCATTGTTCACCATTAGCATCATTCACATCCTTTGAAAAACATTGATAATGTCCAGAATCAGCAGACGAAC
Source organism: Ogataea sithepensis (assembly GCA_030564825.1). Lineage (NCBI taxonomy): Eukaryota > Fungi > Ascomycota > Pichiomycetes > Pichiales > Pichiaceae > Ogataea > Ogataea sithepensis. The sequence continues at coordinate 16,672 of JAJMAB010000023.1, read as the reverse complement.
CTTGATGCGCAATAACCGAGGTCAATTCATATAGAGAGGATGGATTTTCACCAGAAGCTTCCTGGTAATCTGCAGGCAACACCTTCTGGTAATTTTCACGCCATTTGGCCTGCAATTTCTCCAACTCTTCCCGTTGTTGACTGTACTGCTCTTTAGCGGTCAAATCTTGTGATGGCTTTGTTCTCTTGAACACTTTGCATTCCTCTTCGTTTTTTTTCTCCACTTCGTAGATTGCATCTCTGATTTTGGCCTTTTCCGGTCTCATTCCTTCATCAACCAAATCTATCAAATCTAACTGGAATGGGAAAGTGACCTTTCTTAAGATCTTGGACTTCTTACCAGTGTCTCTTTTCCAAAAGAATCTAACAAAGCGAACAGTCAAGTATTTAGGCAATTTTGTAATGGTTCTTGTGATTTCATAGTCACAGTTCTTGTTCAACATATCGTTGTGCTTTTCGATGATTTCTTTCAAGTTGTTCATTAAACCATCCTTTAAGAAATTCGTTGAAATTGTTATATGACAACTTAGTTTTAAACTATCCTCGTAACCATAGACTGGTTCCTCGTCTGTCTCTAAACATCTAACGGCAGTTTTAAACTCGATCTTGAAATATTTCTCCAAATGAGGGAATTTTCTTAGAACAACGGTTAAAATCTCGGAGAAAGCCTCATCCGCATCTTGCTGCTTATAAAAACCTTCTTCACCCCTTTCACTGAATTGGGGGAAGTTCAATCTCAAAGTTGATAAGAAATTTAGTGGGGTAATTTTTTGTTTTTTAGTGGTCATCTTTTGGAACAATTCCTTCATATTAAAAATTAGATTCTGTTCTGTTCCATTTTCGGTTGGGTTCTTTTGGAATTTGACAAGATCCTCGTTCAATTCCTTAACGGTGTGTAAAGTTTGTAACGATGAATTCAAGTAACATGTATTACCTAGATTGACTAAACCAGAAGGTTCGTCATTAACAGTAAAATTAACATCATTTGGATCCATATCTTCCAAGAACTTCACAGATTCCTTTGGTTTTTCAACAGAAAGACCCGGTGTTCCCAAAACCATGATAGTTTGGTTCGGCTTTATGTTGAACTTGGTCAAATCTGAATCATCTTTCAATTGGCCACCTTTTAATAACACCTTTTGCCGTTCTGGGGGAATGTTCGTCAGAGAATAGATCTGTAATTTAAAAGTGGAACCAGGTTCATCTAAATCGATTTCAATTGGGTACACTTTACCCGAATTCTTGATGTTGACTTGTTTATAATGTTTAAACTTTTTGTTAGTATTCAAAACAAATAGAGTGATAAAAACTCAGTTATCAGGGGACTTGAAACATACCTGTAATACCCATGATATATTCCTTTAGCGGTAATTCACGAACAACAACTTGTTATAGGTCAATTCACAAATGCAAATATACAAAATGGAGTGGATTGAGATTATATATACATGCGTTCTCCAGAATCGAAGGTGGCAAAATGCACAATAGAAATACATTGAAAAATGCACTACTGATTACGTGACTGTTTAGGTACGCATCCGTCTTTATTTTCCGTACTGGTGCCTGATACGGAACAAATGCTATATATATATGATATATAAGTGCTTTGCAATTGATGCTTGGGGCACACATCTGACTAAAATACAAGCGTAAGGGACCATTAAAGATGCCCAAATCAAAATATATACAGTTTGAAACGCTGCCAGAATGTGTCAAGCCTGCAAAATCGACGTATGCTTTGTTTAAAAGTCTACTCCAAAAATCAATTGATACCAAAAATTCGAGATTGTTTACTTTAACTTACCTTGTTGGCCTGCAAACAGTTCAGCTGTTGCTCAAACAATACGATTTAATAGTAGATGGTTCAGATAAAAATCTATGTGGATCCATAATGAGCGAGATGATCATGTCATTGGAGAACATTAAGAGCGACCAAAGTAATAAAAAGAAATCCATACTTAAAATATCCCAACTGCTTCCTGGCTCACAACGTGACAATAGTTTCATCGATATAATAAATGATGACGAAAAAGCCCGATTGTTCTTGAACAAATGGTGTTTGAATAATTTGCGCAAGATTAAAGAGATATTCAAGAATGGCAAGATTAACGGAGAGACAGTCGAGCTATTAATGGAATGCTCCGTAGGCTTACAGGTTAGTGTTGGATTGTTCCCATACGAAGGGGATAGTCAAATCAAAGAGCTGGAAAAGGAGCTCATAGAGGAGGAAACAGATGATGATGTAGAAGACACTAAAATTGAGCCCAAAAGGGACATTACGGTACCGACCACACTTGAAGGAGAAAAAATAGATAACGAGGAGAATATAGATATTGTCAAAGAATCAAAATACTTTGAGAAAGAACTCAAAGATGCCGAAGCTGAAATAAGCCGACCTGTTAACGATATGATATTACAGCAAAGTGAATCTGCTGAAGATACATCAGCTGATGATCCTAATCTAACGAAAGATGATATTCTAACTAAAGTGCACTGGTGCAATTACCACGTAAGCCGAATTTTAGCCTGTTTTAAAGAAGGAAAAGATCCAAACGAGGATCTTATCGGATTATTTAGTCAGCCGCCTGATAAGTACGAGGAGATATCATCCGATGATATCAATAAAGTGATTGAAGAGGCAATGAAGCTAAATGACGAAGATGTTGAGAAGGATTGCCAAAGAAGTGAAGAGGATGACGATTTCAATGAGGAAGACTACTATTATGACTCAGATGAAGGAGAGTACATTCATAAGAATAAATTTAAAGAGATGGAGGCCAGTTTCCCAGTACCTCCAAAAGCGAATCCCGAGGAAACGAAAAGAGAAGACTCCGAAGTTGAGAAGCAGGAAAACAAACAACCAAAACAGGACAACTTCAAAGAACTTGAAGGAGAAGAAGATCCCACGTCAGAAAGTTTACCAGAGCCAACCAAACTCTTTCGAATACCAATGGCTGCAGATTTGGTGGCCAAGAAGTCTACTTACAAACCTCCTGCTGAGACCAAAGTGGACTTAAAGACGTTGGAAAAGCAATTGTCTAACGAAGATTTATTGAACAACGCCTCAAAATGCTGCAAATATGCCACAAGTGCAATTAATTATGAAGATATATCAACAGCTCTTCTTGAATTAAAAGAGGCCATTAAACTGCTAGAGGATTACCAAGAAAAGGTCTATGGAAAGCCACCCGATGGTAGCACCGACGCTGAATAGGCTTTGAATATTTATGCACAAGAATTTACGACAACCTGATAACAGTAAAAGACCCAATATTTCAATTTACAATAAATTCAGCTCATAAAATCATCGACATCAGGTCTCTTTTTCAAGGGCCATGAAAGTAAATGAAGCCACTAGCGACAAGAGAGACGTACGTAGATAAAGTTCAGGGGAGGCCCAAAAAAGGAAATTGACGGGGTGTTTGCGACTTCTAAGTTCTGAGTGCAGAGATGTAGCGCGTCTAAGCCGCACAAGAGAGTTTAAACTTTAGGAAAAACATAGTCGTGTGCAGGCAAAGACCGTGCAAACGCTGAAAATTTTTTTGGATTCCGTCTTGATTTTTGGTGCAGAAACGACCAGGAGGTGTTGGTCCAAGCTGGTGGAGTGGAAAATATTGAACAGGAGAATAGGCCAGGATTGCACTTCACCAACTTCAGATATTACCGAACGTCAGTTTGTTAAGAATCTTATAGAGCATCTCACACGTCACAAAAGAATTTTTGTCTGCGCTTAGCTAACTATATAGACCCAAGAACATCACAGAATATGAGCACACAAAACTGTAGATTCTATGAAAACAAGTACCCAGAAGTTGATGAAGTTGTAATGGTCAACGTCCAACAGATTGCTGAAATGGGTGCCTATGTCAAGCTTTTGGAATATGATAACATTGAAGGTATGGTGCTTTTGTCAGAATTGTCTAGAAGACGTATCAGATCTATCCAAAAATTGATCAGAGTTGGAAGAAACGAAGTTGCAGTCGTTTTGAGAGTTGATAAGGAAAAAGGTTACATTGATTTATCAAAGAGAAGAGTCTCATCCGAAGAAATTATCAAGTGTGAAGAGCGTTACAACAAGTCTAAAGCTGTCCACTCCATTTTAAGAAGATGTGCTGAAAAATTTGACATTCCTTTGGAACAACTATACGAGACCATCGCTTGGCCATTGAGTAGAGAATACGGCCATGCTTTCGATGCCTTCAGAATCTCAATTACCGACCCATCTACTTTTGACAAGATCACTCCACCATCAAAGGCAGTGCTAGATGATTTGAAAGAGCACATCTTGAGAAGATTGACCCCACAAGCTATTAAATGTAGAGCAGACATTGAAGTGTCCTGTTTCTCGTACGAAGGTATTGATGCTATCAAAGAAGCTTTAAGTGCTGCCGAAGCTTTATCCACAGACTCTAACCAAATCAAGGTGAAGTTGGTTGCTGCTCCAAGATATGTCATAACAACACAATCGTTGGATAAGAACACTGGTATCTCATCCTTGAACGAAGCTATCGAAAGGGTCAACGAGATCATCACCAAGTATGGCGGTGTCTGTGATGTCGCAATGGCTCCAAAGGCCGTCACTGCAACGGAAGATGCTGAATTACAAGCTTTGTTGGAGAGAAAGGAAATGGAAAATGCAATGGAGTCTGAAGATTCTGATGAGGAATACGACGAATAAATTTGAATAGTAGATATGTTTTAAAATTGTTATATTATGTGCCACTTTGTTTTAATTTTTTTTTTTTGAATTTTTTTTCGAATTTTTGAGGGAATTAAGGGAAACCAAAAAGTATTTTTTATATAAGATAAAAAACAAAAATGGGTGCTTTTTGTTAATTAATTTATTGGTTTTGTTTTTCCTTTATACCTACTTGCATATACAGAGAGAGATTTTGTCGTACATCTTCTTACATTATTTATTAGCTTCTTTTTTACGCTACTTAATTGTTTAGGTGAATCCTTATATGCGGTTGAATATTCTTGAAGTAAACGAGAAAAACAAAAATTAGTACTATTATACATTAAGAAAGAGGCTATATTACGGCTGAGGTATGAAGTACGGATCAGTAGCAATTAGAGATAACAAATTGGAAGGAAGCTTATTGGTCTGATATCCGATCTGATTCTTTGACAACAGCTCCTGGCAGAGGTAGTAGGAAGCAGCACTGAAGAACCATTTTGAGCTGCTCTGCTCCAGAAGAGACATGCACTTCTCCAGCATCTCCTTCTTAGTTTCCAGTGCGGTGAAAGACGGGCAATCGTCAGCAATGTCCTGTGCAACTCCAATATCTTCTCTAGCTTTGATTTCTAAATGCAACAAAACCATCACGTGCAATATTGCGTGAATACCAACAACGTGCTCAATCGTTGGAGACATGGAGTTTGTTAAAACTCCCTTATAAAATTTCGTGAGGTAATACATTTTGTTATCAGTCAATGGATAGTTCGACTCAACCGCCACCGTAGAGTTAGAATCATCTTCCAACAACGATATGAAATCAACTTTTGATCTTAGGTATAGTATGGCCGAAAAAGCGTTACAGAGGGTGAGAAATCTTGCAAACTTAAAGCCAACGACATTTGCCACATCCAAGCTACTGTTGGTGTTGTAGACCTCCAATAAATCCCGTTCCAAAGTGTAGTCCACAGATCTATTACCTGGAGGTCGGTAAGCAACTACTATGACTCTCTCTAATAATGCGCAATTGGCATACCACCTAATGAATATTTCGTAGTCGACTTGGCTTCCGTCAAAATCATCAAGCGTCGGCTCATCAACTATCAAATCCAATCTATTATAGTACATGGCAGCACAACTCGTGACTGCAGTCATACGATCGCAACAGAAAGACGTCCAGAAGAGTCTCGATAACAACGACTTCTTATACGATAGTTTAAATGCATTTGTTGAAACTGAAGAACCGCTGGCATCTTGCTCAGTTCCCCTAGGACCTGGATTCAGAACTGAAGAACTCAATTGATTCTTGGCACTGAAGTTATGTAAACCCAATTCTTCAATCAGAGTTGCAGCTTTGACTACATACTCTCTCGATATTTGTGCACCTTCAGGAGATTCTTCATGCGTACTTAGTAACAAAAACGACTGTATCAAGGTTATCTTGTTATGTTCCACGATCTCCAATAACTTGCATCTCTTCTTGAATATTTCAGCTTTGAGTCTTATAGCTTCACCTGATAGACTCGAGTCGTAACGAACAGCACAAAGCAACAATGCATTTAGGAGGATGGGTGGGAGAGTGTCTGTTCTGTCAATGACATCACGATCCACAACGGGCAAGATTGCATAGGTGTTTTCCAAAAATAAGTTAACAAGCCGCTTTTGTTCCGGTATGGATGGTTTATTATAGGCTCCTTTCTTGGTTAAATAGGCGAGTAATTCTTTGTCTATTTCATATTCTCTCTGTTCTCTTGACCGGACAAACACGTCTCTCCATGGGAAAAACAAATTATACATATCACCCTCTGCCAAAGTTAAAAAGGAATCTCGACTCAAGAGGGGTGCCAGAGGTTGAGTAGCAGTAATAAACTGGGAATTTAGATCTCCATTTTCAATAACGTTGGCATACAGTCTGTCGTGTTTGAACAACGGATGAGCAAGATTTCCATTTTGATTGCTAGCTGTGGTTGAATCTGGTGTTTCGGGCGTGGCGGATGGACTGGAAGATATAGAGGCCACCATATCCGCATCCGAAGCTGGGAGCCCACCAATTTTTTGCTTTTTGAAAGGCTTAGACTCCTCTAGTTCGATCTTCTCGCAGACGGACTTGCTCCTTTGACAAAGGATACAGACCGATTCGTTGTTATCATAATATTCACACTTCTTATGTAATTTCCTGCATCGCTGGCAGGCTTTAAGTGCCCTCTGCCGTTTAGTTGCAAAATTGGATATCCTAAATATCCCTTCCATAGTTGTAGATTACTATTTGATCGAGTACAGTGTAGCACTGAAGTCCGTGCTGACTCCATATGATCACGGAGTCACTCATTTAATCCGAACCACGGGTACTTTTTTTCTCCACATTCAAAAGCCCAAGGCATGGCATGGAGCACTCAAGGGCAGGCAAACCGCCGGCCCGTAGGTTGCAAGTTGTGCGGCGGGCGTTCGGTGGCTGCGTGTGAATTTGTGTTCTGCACGTCCCCTATTTGCGGTCGGTGGCACCGTCGCGACCCGCTGGGCATCTGCGTCGATCGACTTATCTGGGACTCCCCTCTTGTTGAAGTCTGACAATTCATGCTCTCTAATATCTATCTGGTTAACCCCCTTTTCTTGTTCATTCAACTTTTGCCCTTTTTGTCACATTAATTTACAGTTGCTGTCACCAGCCAAGGAATCATTTGTATGGCTCATTATTGCTGCATATGAAATAGCTAATGTCCTCGTCAAAGAGAACTGTTATCGATCTAACGGAGACACACAACAAGAAGAAACAGAAGATAAAAGCTGAAGAGAAAGATGGGTGGCCAAATCAGTTTAAAGAGTTGGACACCATTCATTTTAGATTGAATTCTTACTTCACATTTCTGTCATCTAGAAAGCACATCATTACCACTTTTGAATTGCTTAAAGAGTCAGCGGAGAAGGTTATCCACAGAGAACTAGAACACATTGACGTTGCCAGGATAGTATATTTGATACCAAATGACGTTCTTTTTGGTTATTTTGATGAGAACCAGTTTGTTTTAGAGCAGAAACATTTTACCTGGAGGGATGGGTTTGTGCAGAAGGAAACCGATATTTATGACTTAAAGCAGGACGACGACCCGAACGAAAAGAACTCCAAGCAACTTTTGGTGTTTGAGTTTATAGACGGGAACCCTAAAAAGTCGAAGACCTACTCATCATTCACGACCGAAATAAAAACTCCTATCTACAGTACCGACTCAATAAAGAAATTGATTACAAAGAGAAACCACAAGTTCATGATTGCTGTTAATAAATTTTTGAAAACTTGCAAAGAAAAGAATGTTGACGACCCTTGGCTAGAGTTGACAAGACTAGCAACCCCCTTGATACCCAAACCTAAGAACTACATCGATCCTATTGAAGAAATGGTCCAGAACACATTACAGGGAACTCAAAATTTTATTGAGAGACCAACAATTCCGCAAGTGATTGAAAAGTTGCAAAAGTCCAAGTTCTATCAGGACCAGATCGTTATGGGAGGTCAATTTGAAATTCCTCCAAAAGTGGCAGATTTTGGTGATTTGGATTTTGAGTTAACACCGATGTTGAAAGAAGCACTTAGATTGTCAAAAGGAATTGAAAAATTCTATTCACATCAAGCAGAAGCAATCAACGAGATTTACCGCGGCAGAAATGTCATTATATCTACTTCCACATCCTCAGGAAAGTCGTTGATCTATCAGGTTCCTGTTGTGCGAGAATTGGAATTAGATTCCAGTACCACATCCATGTATATATTCCCAACAAAGGCCTTGGCTCAGGATCAGCGAAGATCACTAAAGAATCTATTGAATAATATCCCAGTTTTGAGGGATTTGACTGTTGAAACGTACGATGGTGATACAGAGAAGAAGCAACGTGATTTCATTCGTACGACTTCCTCTATCATCTTCACGAATCCAGATATGCTACATGCTAGCATCTTACCAAATCACCAGCAGTGGCGTCGATTCTTGTGTAACTTAAGATACGTTGTGATCGATGAATTGCACATGTATAAAGGCCTATTTGGCTCACACGTTTCCTTGATTATGAGAAGACTCAGACGTATATGTGCGATGTTAGGAAACGATAATGTCATTTTTATTTCTTGTTCGGCTACTTTAAAAGATCCAAAGGGACACATGAATAAGATTTTTGAAGTTTCTATTGAGACCATTTCTCATATCGATAAAGATGGGTCTCCATCGGGAGGAAAACATTTGGTTCTGTGGAATCCACCTTATATCGATAAGAGGGATCCATCTTCTGGTAGAGAGAATTTTATTACAGAGTCCGCTAAGATTGTGATCGAATTAATAGAAAATAACGTTAGGACAATTGTCTTTTGCGTGGTGAGACGAGTCGTTGAACTACTTATGAAGGAGATTCGTCATATTTTGACTACGTCAGGCAAATCTGAGTTGCTTGGCCAAGCGATGAGTTATAGAGGAGGCTACTCTGCCAGTGACAGAAGAAAAATTGAACAACGTATGTTTCACGGTAACTTGAAAGCGATTATTTCGACGAACGCTTTAGAGTTGGGTATCGATATTGGTTCTCTTGATGCGGTGGTGATGTGTGGATTCCCACTTTCTATTGCTAACTTCCACCAGCAAAGTGGTAGAGCAGGTAGAAGAAACAAGGATTCTTTGTCTATCGTTGTTGGAAGTGACGATCCAGTTAGCAGGCATTATATAAAACATCCAGAGGAGTTAATGAAATCAGATTATCCGGATCTACCTTTGGATTTTGACAACATTCTTGTCTTGGAAGGCCACCTCCAATGCGCCGCATTTGAAATTCCGCTAAGCGATAATTTGGAAAATGGATTCGAAACCGAATTCTTTGGAGATTACAAGAACTTGAAAACTATTTGCGAAACGAAACTTGATCACGATGAAACTGCCGGTACATATCACTGCAGTGCTAGATTCTTGCCGTGGCCATCGAGTCATGTTTCGATTAGAGCGATTGAGGAAGATACATATGCGGTTGTTGATATCACAAACAATAGAAACGTTGTCATCGAGGAGATTGAGGCTTCCAGGACGAGTTTTACTTTGTACGATGGTGGTATATTCATCCATCAAGGTTTACCTTACTTGGTGAGGGAGTTTGATCCTGATGGGAAGTATGCAAAAGTGGAAAGGGTTACAGTTGACTGGACAACATCGCAAAGAGATTTCACCAACGTTGATCCTGTTGAGATCGAGAAGATCCGATCTTTGAACGGTAGTGATGTCCCCATATACTTTGGGAAGATTGAGACTACGATCGTGGTTTTTGGATTTTTCAAGATGGATCGCAACAATAAGATATTGGATGCCGTTGAAGTGACGAACCCACCCATTGTCATCAAGTCAAAGGGTCTCTGGATCGACATTCCCAACACCGCTCTCAACTTGGTGAAACTCAAGAATTTGAACGCTGCAGGTGGAATCCATGCTGCACAGCATGCGATAATGAACTTGCTACCGATGTTCATCGTTTCCGGTTTGGGAGAGATCCAAACGGAGTGCAAAGCACCGGAGAAGGAATTTGCCAAACGAGAAACGAAACGTAAGAGACCGGCAAGGTTGATCTTGTTCGACAACAAAGGTGGCCAATTTGGCTCCGGGTTGAGCACGAAGGCTTTTGACAACATCGATGTGATTTTGCAGAAAGCTATGGACAAGTTGGTGGAGTGCGATTGCGAATGGGGTTGTCCCGATTGCTGTGCAGCTTCGTTCTGCAAGGAGAACTCGTTGGTCTTGTCCAAATATGCTGCCATTATCATCCTTGCCTCCATACTTGGCAAGAAGTTGAACGTTGACTCTATTCCTGAGGGACCCGAGTCGAATATGCCTGACATTGTCATCGAGACAATTGTTCCTGTGTCCGAAGTTGGATCTGTTAAATTTTCGAAGGATGTGGAGATTATTGACGTTAGAGACTCCACACAGCCTCTCGTTCCTGTTAAAGATGATGAAATTGAGATTGTCAGAAGGGTTACTCTCAATAACGATCAAGAGAAGACCGTGTCTGTTAAGAAGGAGCATAAGGATTCAGAAGATGAGTTCAGTGACGATGACCTTGTTTTAGGATTATGATAATTTGTTAGCGGGTAATATATAGAGAGAACAATGTACAAACATAGTATATAAAATTAACAATAATAACAGTGATCATGATTGAACGTTCAAAACAAGAACACACACAAAAAAAAAGTAAAAAAACAAACATAAAACACAAAGCAGAAGGAGAAGAAAAAAAACTGATGAAACACACTGTGGAGTGTACAAACGTTATTTTTTCTTTGACAACGAGACACTGGCCCTCTTCGCAAAGTTACCAACGCTGATTCTTCTTAAACTCGATGCCTTAGATGAATCTGTAACGGAAACTGCACTTTCAGAGGTGGAAAGATCCCTTAGGCTGCTAGTTGCTGGTGTCGCCGAATAATCGGAAAAAGTTGCGTTCGATGGAGAGGATAGCATTGGTGAGTTTACCGAATTTTCCACCAGTAAAGGTTTCAAGTTGTATGTACCTTCTTTGCCCCGTCTAGAAACACCGATGCTGTTATTGTCCGTACGGTTGTTGACATCATTTCCGTTCATATTAGTACCACCTGATTCGTAACCGTTGCCATTATTTCCAGAGGCATCCAGTTGGACAAGAGCCGGAGAATACGTCAACATTTTCGGTTTTGCCAGGCGGAATACTTGCTGCAAAGGACGCAAGTAGATGGATGCCAAAGTTCCTATACTCAGTTCCAACTCGTCCAATATCTCCTGCGGTAGTCTGTCGTTGTGGGTTTCTATGGTTGGTAACTTTGGCTTGATAACGTCTTTGATTCTCGAATGTTGTGAAGATATGAGCCTCCAGTAGAAGTAACCACGCTCTCTGATATCCGGATCGTCGGTCTCCTCTGTGGTCTTCTTCAACACATCGATTACCAAAGTCTCACACGATTTGTCCTTTGGCTGACACACATAAGATTTCATCGTTGCTGTCAGAAGCGTTAGCTTGACCTCGGTGGATTCATCGTCGATGTTCTGATGTATCCCTGCAAGGATTTGAATTGCATTCGGGATGGACTGGTTGTACTCTCCAATGATCCAAACCATCGACGCCTTAGAATCCGACTCCTCAACTAGGTCGACGTTCTTGATTAGTAATTCTATCAAGTAGTCAAACTTGCCAGGGTACTTGCGCAAGATATCCTTAGCTATGATAGCCACCTCCTGTACTATATGGGAGATGGAATTGGATAACAAAGTGGTCAACACGGAGACGCATCTTTCGGCTGTAGATTCCACTTTGATAGCTAAATTACCAATGGCACGGATCGATTTTCTCACCATTTGGTCGTCAATCTCGTAAGCATACTCTTCCAATTCGGTTAGTACAACGTCAATGTTGCTCTCATCGGCCAACAAGAATATAATCTCCAGCTTGGTGTCCTTGATATACGTTGGATCTCCGTACTGGCAAAAGAACATCTTCACATCCAAATCTATCAACCTCGACTTGTTCAACAACAGCAGGATTACGTTTCTCATTGCCAAGAACTGGATCTCCGATGGTTTCAACATCAAATTCGAGATCGAACTCGAAATGCGTCTCTTCAAAATAGGTAGCAAATCAGCCAAACCATCGACGTAGTTCCCGAGGTACATGATAACTTTCAAAGAGTTCAACACGATCGAAGAATTACCGTGTTGCAAATAAGGAACACACATCTCTATCAACTCCAGTGCATCCTCGTGAGTCTGTGGTACAAACGACATCAACGAGTTTATAATGTATATCTGGCACCATTCGTTACAGTTGCTTAGACCCGACATCAAATCGATAGCGTGACTCTTGTTGATCGAGAGTTGCAAGGCACTCGTTCTCTCAGTGATGTCATTCAAAGCGCACAAAGCAGCAGAGACAACAGTAAGGTTCTGGTCATGTAAGAGACCGTTCAGAGACTGCAAAAGTCCATCGTACTCTGCTTCCTGCTTGTCATGTGATTCCTTATTGTAAATCTTGGCCACGGTGAAGGCAGCAGTCTTACGAACGTATGGGTCAGAGTCTTCTATTGCTTCCTTTAGGATAGGTATCAAACAGTTTGTGAATTCAGGTAGACGAATAGACGACAATGTTTTGATTGCCAAAGATTGAACCATAGGCGATTTCGAGTTGTAGAAATCTCTTTCCAAAAATGGAATTATCAAGACGGCTTCCCTTGGCTTTTGATGGTAATACGTAGTAACAAACAAGTATCCCAATCTCTTGACTTCCATATCTGTGTTTCCAAACTCTTTCAAGATGTCGATAACCTCTTTCATCAACATCAACACTTCGTTGTTACCCATGGTCATGTTGGCAATTATTTTTTTCAAAACGGTCTTCTTATAAACTCCTGATTTCATCTTCTTCTCATGATTCCTCAAATCGGCCTGAAGTTCAGATGCCTTCATTCTTGTGTACAGTTTTGAATCACCCATGTTGTAGTGTAATCAGAGAAAATAGAGAAAATGTAGATCCTTCAAATGGCAACAGGTTTTGTATGTTTTCTTCTTTATTTGGCTTTTATTTTTCAACCGCTTAACAAAGTATCATTCGTTCTAGTAGTGATCCGCCTGATTCCGTGTAACTTTCCGTTCCTTAACAGTATCGAATACCACCAACTATGCAATTAAATCAGCATTGACTATAATGATTTACAAGAGCACTGAGATTTGCAGATAAACAACGTCTACTGCCACACCACAGATCAGAAGAGGATCCCGCAAAACAGGCCAATGGGACCTCCAGCCGATTTCCGTAATTCGGGAGCGCTTCTGATTTCTGCACCGCCCGGTCTTACAAAGACGCGTCTGCGTCGCGACGGTGCTCAGTGATAACCTCGCTGCTCGGATTAGGATATTGAACTTCCTACCATGTTACTACACATGTTTAATATAACGAACCCCGACTAGAGATTAAAGAAATGAAGAGAATACAAAGTAAAACGAAGGAAGCCCCCAAAACAAAAACAAAAAAAAGAAAAGAAAACAGAATAATCATAATGATAATAATAAAAATTTAAGGAGAGACAGAGAGAAAGAAAGAAAAGGAAGGAACAAGGTTGTCTCGAATAAATAAATGTCAACAACAAACCAACAACAAGTTTATATACTACTTAGCAAAATTATAATAACACAAAATTTAAGCTTCAACAGGATAGTACGTAGTGGTAGTGGTGGTGGCATTGTCTGCATTTGCACCAGTCTTAGGCGTGGTTGAAAGTTCCGGTTTTAGAAGGGACCTATAGTTATGACGAGTAACAGGCACATTTTCATTGCCATCTCGACTCGTGAAATTTAGAGGTGCAGTTTCTGGTAGGACGTCTGCCACATCTTTAGGGACTAAACGATTTGTAGCATCAGCAAACGGATCGGATGGGTCATGTGCAGTGGGAGGTGACGAAGGAGCCGAGGTAAACAGTTGATGTTGTACAGGACTACCATTGAAATCCAGAGACTCTTGGGACTTGGCTTCATGGTATGGATTTTCGTTAGAATCGCTGAAAGACAGGTTCTGATCGATACCAATTAGTCTTTTTGGAGCACCACCTGTTGGATGCAAATCGTCATCATGAGCACCTGGTTCCGGGCTGCTGAATCTAACATCTGAGGCACCATCGTATTCGGACTCGGACGTGATCTGACCATCAAAGTTGGCGTAAGGTTGGGTAGGTGGAGTCGGAGATGAATTTTCCCAGCCGCTGGTTTCATCGTAGTTGTTGATGACTGGTGATAATGATAACGGAGATTTGAGCTGGCTAGGTGTGGAAGGAGAAGGAATCATTAATGAGGGCTGAGGCAAGTTGGCAGCAGCCGCGTTAGTCAATGAGTTGGTATTTGAGTTTGAATTTGAGTTTGAATTTTCATTGAAGTCAACAAAGTCTTCGACAGGATCATAATCGTAATCATAGTCAAAGTTATCGTATGATTCGAATTTCTCCTTGTTGTAGAGTAAGCCTTCTCTGAAAGTTTCAACCAAGGACCCAGAACCTTGCCAACCTTTGGAAATCTTGAAGAACACCATCTCTTTGAAAACTTGATGCCAATCATAGTTGGTCCAGTTTTCATTCAACGAATTCTGAATATTTAATGTAACCAACTGGTACGAGTTCTCGTTATCTAGATATTGGGTATATGGTAGCTGAGGTAGGCCAAACAACAAAGATTCTTTGTTATCTCTGCTCGATAAGAACTTGTTTGGTCTGCCGTACAATTTGAACGCATTCATGATTGGAATTAGCAATCTGATCATAGTTTCGACTGGCTTCACACCAGAATGGCTCTCTGGGATCAAGTAGCACAAGTGGGTCTTGATGACAGGAATACCTTCTTTGTTTCTTGTGATTCCACTAATCTTGGAGAAACTGGAGTTTGAATTCGAGGAATCGATCGACAGTTGGGATCCAACACGAGCATGTTTGCCCTTCAACGAGTTGTTTCTTGAGTTTGGAGCAGTTGATTTATTGTTTGTGTGTTGTTGTTGTTGTTCTTTCTGTTTGGATCCAAATGATATCAATGAGGATGTCGACTTCTTCTTAGTGACTCCGAAAGAGGACGATCTACTTCTGGAACTGCCAGCCAGAGATGTATCAATCTCTCCCGAAACAACCCTGCTCAAAAGATATTCGTTGATGTAGCACTCACCGGATAGTCTTATTAAAGAGTTGTTGTCGATGAATTCCGGATTCTCTGGGTAGACGGAGACACACGATTTGGTGTTGACTATGGAAGCCAATAAGGATTTCTTGGATTTTGTTTCGGAGGTATAGATCTTGATCTTTCCTTGTTTTTTCTTGGATGACATGTGAGGAGTGATGACTACGTAGCATCTGATCCACTTGTCGTTCAAGAACGGAAACCTTAAAACACACCATTCCTCTTTGATGTTGTTGTTATTGGAAGCCAACAACGTTCTAATGTCTGAAAAATGAATGGCTTTGGAGGATAATAGTGCACCAGTGAAGCTTTCTTGCAACTGTTTGAATTCAAATTGGGACAGTAGTATACAGGAGTAGAAGTAGCCAATATCCTGTTTTGTGGCAAACCGTATAACGTAAACTTTAGAATTTGTCAATCTGATTTTAAGATCGAAATAGGTTGTTTCTGTAGAAGAGTCAGTCTTTTCGATGTAGGAGAATTGGGCATCGGAGATGTTGATGTAAATTGGTTTAAATCCACCGTTGTAATCGTTTCTCACTTCGGCAGCGGTGTTGGAATCCATTTCCCAGATCGCCAACTCGGTACCACTCAATTTGGCACTCACAACGATCCATTCAATCTCGTAATTGTCACCTTCAGCTGGTTCAAAATCGTTCAAGGGCACCTGGACGTACATTTCGCAATAAGCTCTTGCCTGTTGTGCATGAATTAAGGTGACTATTGGGATCAATTCATCGGGTAAAGTGGAGATCCCATCCATTGGACTGGACATTGCCTTACCAAGTGAAAAAGTTCTTGAATTGGAGTTGGAATGTTTGTGGGAAGTCATTGTATTCGATTGTCTTAAGAAAGTCGTTGGTAAAGAGGAGATTCTTTTGGAATCTGAAATGGAGCTTCTAACTGTTCTCTGGGAGCCAACTTTCTTCATAGTTTGGGCGCCTGCGGAGGAGGAAGAGTTGGATCTGTCAGTATATTCTTTAGGCTGAGGGATGCCATTCTCCAATCTCTTTGGGTTGACTAGGGGTACTGATTTGACAGCATCGGCAGGTGTAGGTTCGATAATGGTGTCTGAGTTTTTGGAGCTGCGAGTAGAAGACTTTTTCTTCTTGAATAGGTCTTTGAAACCCATGTTGATGTTGCAGAATAGAATGAGAAAAAAGAGCGTTGACAGGAGATGTCGGATTGCAGGAGAAGGGAAGCGAGAGAGGGAGGAAGGGATAGATCAAAGAGAGTTAGAAGAAAGGAGAGGGAGGGAGGGAGGGAATGATCAACAGGAAGAACCAGGTGAAGAG